>CAUYLG010017752.1:0-81906 GCA_963573385.1 Cacajao melanocephalus | reverse complement strand
TGTCTCATGAAACCGCTATGCTGGAGCTCAGCGTTCTGCTCCAAATTTTAATAACAAACAGTATTCTGCAGAAATCATGCATCAACACTCCCCCCTTTCCCTCAGCTCAACAGCCTCCAGGGAGAGGTGAAACGGGTATGGGCTCAAGCTCAGAATGGCCACGGTACAGCTAAGCACCATGAACGGGAGTGATCCCCACAAACGGGCATCTCTGCTGATCTCTGGAGCATTGGGACTGGGGTGACACTGCCACCGCCCCAGTCCCAATGCTCATCACTCTTGCCCCAGTTTCTGCAACAACCCTTTAACTATCCTTCATGACCCAAGTCCCATCCCTTCTGGCCCACCTTCCATACTCCAGACAGAAGGGGCTTCTGAGGAACAGATGTCCGCATAGCCCTCCTCTACTTTCAGTCTAGAGTATTCCATCCAAATCACTTGGAAAAGCCACCTGTCCTTCATCTGACTCTCAAGTCACATTCTCTCCAACACATATGCAAACGCATGTGCCACAATCTCGCTCCTCCAGCCCACCCGGGTCACGCAGGATCAGCTCTTGCCGTGCCTCAGGCTGTCCCACATCCCACATCTTCCCACTGACTCACTCTTCCACTTATGATACCCAGAGCTCCCCTTCAGTTAGTGGATGCCTGTCATCCTTCAGAACCAACCTGACGTGGTGCATAAATTCTGGCACAGCCGTGCAATAAAACACTCTGTGGCTATTAGAGAGAAGGAGGCAACACTCTGTCCTCTGCTTTGGCACTGTCTCCAGGATACTCTGTTTAGGCAGAAGCCAAAGTGCAGAACAGTGTTGGGGGAAGCTAGCACTTGTGTTTTTTTTAAAAAAAGATTGACTATTGGAAGTATAATGGAAAGGCTGGGCGCGGTGGCTCACGCCTGTAATCCAAGCACTTTGGAGGCCAAGGCGGGCGGATCACCTGAGGTCAGGAGTTCAAGATCAGCCTGACCAACATGGTGAAACCCCATCTTAAAAAATAAAAAATACAAAATAAATTTAAAAAAATAAAAAATAAATTTAAAAAAAGAAGAAGTATAATGGCAAAGATTTTAGAATTCAATAGAAAATTTGGAAAATAAAATGGAGGCAGTATCCAAAAAAAGCTGAGCACATGGACAAAGAGATAGAGAATGCATGAGGACAGAAATAAAGGAAACAGGATACTGACCTCAAGGGGTCAAACATCCAAAAAATCAGAGTCCCAGAGAGAGGAAATGGAGGGGTCAATTTTTTTTTTTTTCTGAGACAAAGTCTTGCTCTGTCACCTAGGCTAGAGTGCAGTGGCATGGTCTTGGCTCACTGCAACCTCCACCTCCTGAGTTCAAGCAATTCTCCTGCCTCAGCCTCCCAAGCAGCTGAGATTACAGGCATGTACCACCACGCCTGCCTAATTTTTGTATTTTTAGTAGGGACAGGGTTTCACTATGTTAGCCAGACTGGTCTCGAACTCTTGACCTCAAGTGATCTGCCCACCTCAGCCTCTCAAAGTGCTGGGATTATAGGCGTGAGCCACCGAGCTGGCTGGAATCAAATTATTAAAGAAAAAAGATTCAAGAAAATCTCCCACAACTAAACACGTGTTTCCAGATTGGAAGGCTGTTAAATTGTTTATCACAAATCACAATAGATGAAAACAGGACACAAAGCGACATCTTGAGAAACATCACAACCCTGGGAACAGAGGGAAATCTCTAAGAACACGGAGGGAAGAAATCGGTATCCAGCAGATGAGCTGTGCACGTTAGAGGTGAAAAACACTGGTCCCTCCGGATAAGTGGTAAAATTCTTGTTAGTGGATAATATATGTATTCATAACTTCCTGTGTTTTCCCTTTTCTTTGGTTGCCTGGGAGCTCAGTGTTAAATCTTATGCTCCGTTGCAGGCGTACACCTCAGCCAAGTTTTGCTGGGATAAAAAAAACGCCTTCCATCTTTAGTCCATATTACAAGGCTCTTAAACATTTATTTTCTTTTTAATGGCTTTAGGGACTTTGCATTATTTATCATAAACTGTCTAAATCCCCTTGGAGCACACATGGGCATGAAAAATAAGCCTGAAGAAAGAGTCTGCCTGTATCCCACCCCAGCTTTCCAGAGGGGTCAGCCTGTAGTCTGTGCTCAGAGCACACTGCAGCCCTGGGGGCCTCTGTTTAAGGGAATAGCCCCCTCTCCTTCTGACGGCTCTTTCTTCCCTTGGACTTCTCGGTGATCTTCTTTGGCAGTGATTCTCATGTTTAGGGAAAGGAGAAAGGAAAATTCCTCCCCTAGGCTTTTTTATGTGGTCAATTATTACCTGTTACCCCTACCTGACTTTAATTCTGTGACCGCGTGTACACTGCAATATTCCCTGTGGCTCCAACAATGCCTGACTGACAGTATACTCTTAAATGTTTGTTAAATGAACACATGAATCTGGGCTGTCGGCTTGAGGGGACTTCAGAGACTGTCTAGTTCAACTGCTTATTTGCCCCAAATGTAGAGAAGAGAAGTGACCTATTCAGGGTCACACAGGCAGCTGTGCCGGCCCTCACCTGCAGGGAAGCATCAGTAGGCGCAAGCGCTACAGGTGAAGAACATATGCTGTTAGGGAGACCTTGGTTCGAGTCTCTCACTTGCCACTTCCCAGCTATGTGTGATCTTGGGCAGAGTATTTAAGCACTGAGAATGATTTCTGTAAACATGAAAAAAAATACTAGGAGGCAATGTGTGCAGCATAGCGTCTGGCTCACAAGAAGCACTCAAGAACTGTTAAGTCAATATGACTCGGTGTTTATTGGGGAAGGTGCTACTCTGGAAAGTTTGCAGAGAGATCTGAAGATGGCAGACAATCTATGCCTTTGCGTGACTCTTTCCATAGCTGCCCGAGGAGCTACACTCAAAGGCTAGGGGGTCAGAGAGTACCCTAGTCCAGGCAGGTTGGTCCATCTGCAAGGTGCAGAGCAGGATAAACGTTAGGAAGAGCTTCTCATGTAAACAACTGATAAAGACTCAGAATCCAAAGGTGGCATTTGGAAGAAGCGCATCAACAGAGAGCCAATCACCAGGCCTGGGAGTCCTCCCCTGAGAGATATGGGTGGCTAGGCTCTTGTGCAGATGAAATAGATCAGTTTTATAAAGGAGTAAGGAGCAGCCCAGGAACCAGTGTTCCATTGCCTATGTTCCAGGAGGAGGAACTGGAACTTGACATTAGAGAGACGGGCGGGAAAGCAGCAGTGCTTTTAGCCTGCAGCATACAATTACACATTTTTAATATGTGACAGTTTTTAAGATCCAGTTCCTTTGTTGTCTAAAAGAACTTCTCACGCATTAGATTCCAGAAATGGATGACCTCCTTGCTGCCCTCATCTATGAGCATTAGATTCCGATGCTCAGAGGAGAAAATCAGGAAGCCCTGTCCCTGTTCTTTCCAAGTGTGTGCGGACAGCGAGCCTGTGCAATGACTGCCCCCACGGTGGCCCTCTCTGACCATGCCCGTTACCTGGGGAGGGAGCAGGGCCACCTACTCTCTACTCTCTTCCCTCCCAGAACCTTTAGGGGAAGAGGCTGATACACAAAACTATGAGCTCAAGAGGAGGCCCTTAGAGAGAGATCACCCCAAAGATGAGCCTGCAACAGGCCCCCTCCCTATGCGGCCTCTCTTCCGTGACAGCTCCAACCGCTGCCCTGTTCTGCACTGACCAGAGGTTCAGGGCACCTGGCAGCCTTTGAATTCCTCTCCAAGGCCGCTATCTGCTTTCAGGTCAGCATGCCGCTGGGGAGGAATGAACTGTGAGGTCCAGGGCCAGACTGTCTTAGAGTCCCAGCAAGCGTGAGCTCTCCTCATCACCTACTTGGCTGGAGGGATGGGGCCCCACACCAAACCAGCACCCCACCAGGGCACTTCTTGTTTTCTATTTTCTCTTTCAAACTATCTCTCAAAAGCACCTGATGCACAAGCAAGTGTGAAGCAGCAAATCATTTCCTTCCTCCGCCCTTTACAACCAAAACAAAATGAAAAAGAAATGGACATTGCTTCCCTGCAGCTTCTCTCCCACATGCTTCCAGCAAAAGCCCTAGGTTTCTGTTCCCTTGGCCTTACCTGGCTCAGGTGTCTGCCCCTGAGGTTTGGAGATTCTGATTGGCTGGTCCTGGAGTCAGGAGCTCTGGGACCCACCAGAAGCACACATATGAGTGTGACTCCCTAAAGGAAGCCAGGGGTATGGTGCATGAAGGAAGGGGTAGAGTGGCAGGCAGAGAACCCAAAATACACCAGAAACCACGAATGAAAGGTTTGCTATTGACTTTTCAGATGTTAAGAACCACAAGTCACTGGGCGTGGTGGCTCACGCCTGTAATCCCAGCACTTTGCAAGGGCAGATCACAGGGTCAGGAGAGAGGGTGAAACCCAGTCTCTACTAAAAATACAAAAATTAGCCAGGCATGGTGGTGGCCACCTGTAGTCCCAGCTACTTGGGAGACTGAGGCAAGAGAATCGCTCCGGGAGGCAGCAGTTGCAGTAAACCAAGATTGCGCCATTGCACTCCAGCCTGGGCGACAGAGCGTGACTCCGTCTCAAAAAAAAAAAAAAAAAAAAGAACCACGTGTCGACCAGACCTGACCTTTACCTCTCCCCAGTGAGAAACGTGCAATCTAAACAGCAATCTCAAATTGAAGCTTCTCTCTGGCCCCTAAAAGGGCAACAAGGACAGAAATGTGGCTAAGGTAGCTAAGCAGTAAAGAAAGTTCCTTATGATGCAAGAGAAAGAGAGGAAGGAAAGAAGAGAGGGAAGGAGAGGAGAGGAGGGTGGAGGAGAGAAAAAAAGGAGAGGGAAAGGGGGAGACAGGGAGGAAGACAGGAAGGAAGAGAGAATGCCTTCTCCAACATCTTACACACAGAGAGAAAAGCCCACCTACAGGTGTCCAGTAGCCAGGACAGCAAAAAGGAAGAAAAACTGGCAGGTTTTGCCATGGAATCTGTGCCCACATCCCCCTGACATTCCTGAAAACACCAATTTATTTTTTTCTGGTTATATCTAATTATCATTTTATTATAAATTAACAAGTTATAGTTGTGTACTTATGGGATACAAAGTGATGTTATGATTCACGAATACAACGTGAAATCATTAGATCAAACCCACAAATACATCCATCACCTCACATACTTATCATTTTGGGGGGTGAGAACACTTAAAATTTACTCTGTTCACAATTTCGAAATGTACAATACGCTAGTGTTTACTATATTTACCATGCTATGCAACAGATCTCAAAGAAAAAAAACTACCATTCCTCCTGTCTAACTGAGGCTTTGTACCATTTGACCATCACCTCCTCATGCTCCCAACCTCCAGCCTCTGTAACCACCATCCTACTCTTGGTTTCAGTGAATTCGATTGTTTTAGATTTCCCATATAAGTAAGAACATGTGGTATTTCACATTCTATGTCTGGCTTATTTTACTTAGCATAATGTCTTTCTGTTTATCTTTCAATTACTTTCATCAATATTTTATGGTTTTCAGTGCACAGGTTTTCACCTACTTGACTACATTTATTCTTGTTTTTTGTTTTTAAAGCCAATGTAAATGAGATTGCTCTTTTAATTTGTTTTTTGAAAAGTTTATTTTTAGTGTCAACAAATCAATAAAAACTACTGATATTTGTGTGTTGCTTTTGTAATCCTCAACTTTACCATATTCATTTCTTAGTCCTAACAGATTTTTGGTGAAATCTTTAAGGTTTCCTCTATATGAGATCATGCCATCAACAAACAATAACAATTTCTCTTCTTCCTTCCCTATTTGGATGCCTTTTATTTCTTTTTCTTGCCTAATTGCAAGGACTTCCAACATGACATTAAATAGAAGTGGTGAGAGTAGGTTTCCTTGTCTTCTGAATTTTAAAGGAAAGGGTTTCAATTCTTCACCATTGAGTATAAGGTTAACTGTATGCTTATCATATATGTTCTTTATTGTGTTGAGGTACATTTCTTCTATACCTAAATTGTTGAGAGTTTTTATCATAAAAGGATGTCAAGTTTCGTCAAATGCTTTTTCTGTATCTGATGAGATAATCACACGTTTTTTGTCCCTCATTTTGCTAATGTGGTGTTTCACATTTGTAGATTTACATTTGTTGAACCATCCTCCTATCGTAGGATAAATCCCACTTAACCATGGTGAATGATCCTTTTACTGTGTTGTTTAATCAGCTTGCTAGTATTTTGTTGATGATTTTTGCATCTATGTTCAACGGGGATACTGGCCTGTAGTTTTACTTACTTATTTATGTATTTATATTTGCAGTGTCTTTGTCTGGTTTTGGATCAGAATAATGCTGGCCTCATAAAAAGAGTTTGAAATATTCCCTCCTCTTTAACTTTTCGGAAGAGTTTGTGAAAGAATGGTATTAGTTATTCTTTAAATCTTTGGTAAAATTCATTAGCGAAACCATGAGGTCTCTTAGGATCCTTTATATTTCTGTAGGATCAGTTGTAATATTTCCTCTTTTATTTCTGACTTTATTTGTTCTCTCTTTTTTTTTTTAGTCTAGCTAAAGATTTGTCAGTTTTGTTTATCTCTTCTTTTCTTTTCTTTTTTTTTAGATGAGGTTTCACCATGATGGCCAGGCTGGTCTTGAACTCCTGACCTCAGGTGATCCACCCACCTCAGCCTCCCAAACTGCTAGGATTACAGGCTTGAGCCACCACGCCTGGGCTTCTTTTCTTTTTTTGAGACAGAGTTCTGCTCTGTTACCCAGACTGGAGAGCAGTGATGAGATCTTGGATCACTGCAACCTCCACCTCCTAGGTTCAAGCAATTCTCATACTCTCATACCTCAGCCTCCCAAGTATCTGGGACTACAGGCACATACCACCACACCCAGCTAATTTTTGTATTTTTAGTAGAGAGAGGGTTTTACTATGTTAGTCAGGCTGATCTCGAACTCCTGGCCTCAAGCAATCAACTCACCTTCACGTCCCAAAGTACTAAGATTACAGGCATAAGCCACCACATCTGGCCATTTACCCTTTAAGAATCCAAGGCTTGGTTTTGTTGCTCTTTTGTTGTTGTTGTTTTCAGTCTCTTTCGTTTATTTCTCCTCTGATCTTCATGATTTCTTTCCTTTTACTAACATTGGGCTTAGTTTATTCTTCTTTCTCTATTTCCTTAAGGCATGATGTTAAGTTGTTTATTTGAGATCTTTCTCCTTTTTTGATGTAAATGGAAAACACCATTTTAAACCCCTATTTAAATCTAATTGGTATCCAGTTGATGTGACTAGTAGTTACTGATTTTTTTTTTTTTCCTGAGACAGAGTCTGGCTCTGTCCGCCCAGCCTGAATGCAGTGGTGCGATCTCGGCTCACTGCAACCTCTGCCTCCAGGATTCAAGTGATTCTCCAGCCTCAGCCTCCCGCATAGCTGGGATTACAGGCGCCTGCCACCATGCCCACCTAATTTTTGCATTTTTTGGTAAAGATAGGGTTTCTCCATGTTGGCCAGGCTGGTCTCAAACTCCTGACCTCAGGCCATCTGCCTGCATCGGCCTCCCAGAGTGTTGGGATTATAGGTGTTAGAATACCACGCCTGGCCCTGATTTTTTTTTTTACAGAAATAAAGCACGGGGCACGGTGGCTCACGCCTGTAATCCTAGCACTTTGGGAGGCCGAGGTGGGTGGATCACCTGAGGTCAGGAGTTCAAGACCAGCCTGGCCATCATGGTGAAACCCCATCTTTAAAAGAAAAAAAAAAGAAAAGAAAAGAAAGAAAGACAGCAACTTGTCCCAGGCCATGTGGAAAACCCATGTGCAAATCAGACGAACAAGCATGAGAAAATCTCAGACCTCTGGGCCGAATGTTCTGTTGCTCGTGCTGTTTACTAATCACAAAACTGGCTGTGGGTTGCAAAACTGTCGCCTCTTTTTTACATTCCCAAATTGACCAAAATGCCTTTATAAAATTTTCATAGTTTGACGTTGCGATATTAACTATGCAGAGAACTGGCCCTGCACAGTTTTGATTCCATGCTTTGCAGGACTTCCTCGGATTTGAGGTAGCCTGCCTGTCTGGCCTGGCATTCCTTGGCTTCGCAGATATATCCCACTTTCCTTACCAGACACAGAAAGCCCCTTGCTCCTTCCCTGGAATTCCCTTAAACCTCCAAACTTCGCACTTGCAGATTCTGCCTGGGATGTCTGTCCCCCAGCTCTGTTTCTAAGCCTTCTAACAAATCATATTCATCCTTTGTCATCCAGCCCTGAGGATACCATGCCCGGCTACATCCAGGATGGGTCCAGGTGGCCTTCCTCTGTGCACTCTGATACTTATTCAACTATACATCATTCTGTAGACTAACCATAGAAGGATAGCAACTGTGTACTCCTTAAGTAGAAGAATCTAGAACACTGGGAGTTCTATTTCAACATGAAATTTAGAAGGAACAAATATCCAAACTATATCACCAACAGAGGGTATGTATGCAGGCTTGCATTTTGATAACAGGTCCTCTCTCCACATTCTGAGTCAGAGACAATTAATTTAAAATTCCATTCACCCACATTGATGATTAATGTGGGTGATGATAGGCTTATTTTCCTATCCTCAGCTCCTAGCACACTGCCTGACACACAGTAAGCATTCCACACATATTTGTTGAATGCATAAGTGAATAAATGAGCAAGGTAATGAATATTTGTTTAGAAGTATTTCTGGAAGTTTCCTTAAAGCCACAGAACTCTTTTCAGCAGATCATCTTGTCTCTGCATCCCTTCTGGATTCTGTATGTTCCTAGGATGCCCGGGTTATGTCTCAGGCATATGATTTTTTTTTGCGTATCTGAGACAGAGTCTCACTCTGTCTCCCAGGCTGGAGTGCAGTAGGGCAATCTCAGCTTACTGCAACCTCTGCCTCTCAGGTTCAAGCAATTCTCCTGCCTCAGCCTCCCTAGTAACTGGGACTAGTAGTTACTGATTTTTTTTTTTTCCCCTGAGACAAAGTTTCGCTCTGTCACTCAGCCTGGAGTTCAGTGGTGTGATCTCAGCTCCCTGCAACCTCTGCCTCCAGGATTCAAGCGATACTCCAGCCTCAGCCTCCCGAATAGCTGGGATTACAGGCGCCTGCCACCATGCCTGGCTAATTTTTGTATTTTTTAGTAGAGATAGGGTTTCTCCATGTTGGCCAGGCTGGTCTCAAACTCCTGATCTCAGGCCATCCGCCACCACACCCAGTAATTTTTTTTTTTTTTTTTTTTTGTATTTTTAGTAGAGACAGGGTTTCACTATGTTGGCCAGGCTGGTCTCAAACTCCTGACCTCAGGTGATCCACCCACCTCAGCCTCCCAAAGTGCTGGGATTACAGGCGTGAGCCACTGCACCTGGTCCCCAGTGCATGTGAATTTATTAAGGACAGCCAGCAGTGTGGAGGGGCTCCCTGTCACAACTTTTTAGAATTGGAAGGATAGAGGCTTCTCAGAATGGCAAACAAATCACCCAACATTTTCTGGCAAAACCAAACTCTCTCTCTCTCTCTCATAGCTAAAGTCTTACTGAATTCTTAGCACAGCAATGTTCTCCAAGCTGCTGGGAAAGTTACAGAGGAAGGGCAGCATCCAGATGCCCCATGAGCCCCCATTTCCCGACACAGACCCTTTGGAATCTCTCTCTTTACCTCTTTCCATTCACTTTATTCTTTTCTCTCGAGCTTCACTGGTGTCATTTCAATTCCCTGAGGCTGTGAAGCTCTTTCAGGCCTCAGGGTCTTTGTACATGCCCTCCCTTCTGCCTGGCATGCCCCTCCCCACTCCGTTCCCTTTGGGTCCAATGTCACCTCCCCTAGGGCCTTCTCCAGCCCTCCCACATAAAGCAGGTCATCCTAGTTCACAGCCCACTGTGTTTCTTTTAGGATACTTATCACCACCTGCAGGCTTTGCGGTTCCCCTTCTGTCTGGCTCCCCTCTGGAATCTCAGCTGCCTCTGTCTCACTAGGGTGCCTACTCCCTGGGGCCATGCTCAGGGGCTGGCCCATAGCAGATGTCCAATACAGATTTTTTTGAACAGATTCATGTCATTCTGTAGGCTTGTGAATCACGGAAGCAGCATTTTATCCCTCAACTTAAATCCACCCTATTAGGCCATTCTTGTGTTGCTATACATGAATATCTGAGAATGGGTAATTTACACAGAAAAGAGATTTATTTGGCTCACAGTTCTGCAGGCTGTACAAGCATGGCTCCGGCATTGTCCAGTTTCTGATGAGGCCTCAGGGAGCTTTTACTTCTGGTGTAAGGCAAAGGGGGAGCAAGAGAGCGAGAGGGAAGTGCCAAATACTTTTAAAGGCCAGATCTCCCAAGAACTCACTCACTTTTGGGAGGACACCACCAAGCTATGAGGGGTCTGTCACCATGACCCAAACACCTTCTACCAGGTCCCACCTTCAACACTGGGAGTTGTATTTCAACAGGAGATTTAGAAGGAACAAATATCCAAATTATATCACCAACAGAGGGTATGTATCCAGGCTTGAATTTTGACTATAGGTCCTCTCTCCGCATTCTGAGTCAGAGACAATTAATTCAAAATTCCATTCACCCACATTGACTATTAAATTTCTATTGCTATAGATTCCATTTGAAGAATATCCTATGCCTTATGTTCTTCTTTGCTCCTTTAGCTGTGTTTTGGACATTTGCATTCTATTTTCCTCGTGACATGGGCATTTGGTCATTAATGATTTCACTTCACCGGAGAACATTATTCTTTTTATTTCATTGCTGAGAATGTTTTTGTCCACAGAGACATATTTTCATGATGGGCCCACGTGCAATTTCTGAGTAGCTATTTCCTAATGTGAAGTGTATTTTATAGGTGGCCAGAATGTTATAACATATTAGAGAGCTTATGTAGAGTTCAGGATAGTGTATATTACTTGAGAGTTATTCTTGCCCGGGCCGCTTTTCCTGGGAGTGTTGTATCTATTCTGAAAAGTCCCTGGAATGAATCGTTGGTGTTGGTGGTTTGTGGGATTTAACTGTTGCTGGCGGTAGCAACAGACGCAGCACATTGACAGTCAAACCTACCGCAATTCTTCCCTGCACATCTTACTTTCCTAGACAACAGAGACACAGTACACCCCAACACAGAGGAGCCCATGCTCACAGAGAGATTTGCCAAGTGGAGTCCTTTTGAGACATACAAATTTCTTTTTTCTTTCTTTTTTTTTGAGATGGAGTCTTGCACTGTTGCCCAGGCTGTAGTGCGGTGGAGCGATCTCAGCTCACTGCGATCTCCACCTCCTGCGTTCAAGCAATTCTCCTGCCTCAGCCTCCCAAGTAGCTGGGACTACAGGTGTGCACCACCACACCCAGCCAATTTTTTTTGTATTTTTAGTAGAGATGAGGCTTCACCATGTTGGCCAGGATGGTCTCTATCTTCTGACCTCATGATCACCCTCCTCGGCCTCCCAAAGTGATGGGATTACAGGCGTGAGCCACGGCTCCCAGCCCGAGACGTGTGAATTTCACTGTCTTGGACTTACTAATGTGAAACAAAGAATAACGTGCATGTGTGTGTAAATACTAAGGGCTTATATTTGTAAACAATGTACCATGTGCTCAGCACTACGTTAAGCAGTCTCCACGCACCATCTCCATTAATCCTGGTAAGCACTGTGCCCACTTTAAGGTAAGAAAACAGGCACTGAGTGGCCCTGCTTTACGTCACCCAGCAGGTGAGTAGTGGGGCTGGCATTCAATGCAGGGCAGCCTGATTTTAGAACCCACCACATGGTCTTTATACATAGGCGCATGTGCATGCATATACACCCACACACATCATGCACATATGTATCATTTACACACACACACACACACACAACACGTGCAAACGCTTGGAGAAAGCTTCTGGCAGAGTATAATTCACTGTTAACTGTGGAATCTGGGAAAGGGTATGAACTTAGGATTGATATTTACTTTTCACTCTACGCATTTCTTTCTTTTTTTTTTTTTTAAAGACGGGGTTTCACCATGTTGGTCAGGCTGGTCTTGAACTCCCGACGTCAGGTGATCCACCCGCCTTGGCCTCCAAAGGGCTTGGATTACAGGAGTGAGCCACCGAGCTCAGTCTACTCTACACATTTCTCTAATCATTTTAATCCTTTGAAACAAATGTGTTATCTCTATATTAAAAAAAACAAGTTATTGATTTTGCTGTATGTGTTCCCACTGGAAAGGCTTCTTGAATAATTGAATGTTATGAATGAATAGCTCTTTTTTTTTTCTTTTTTTGTTCCAGAGCCCTTTAGAAGAGCAAGTAATAAAAACTGGTGGAAAAAAAGCACACATTCAACAGGAAGCAACATCTAGAGATCCTTTTGCCTTCCAGGATACAAAAGAGAAAACAGTTCACAGACAACTTACATTTAAACCAGTAATGTTGCCTCCCTGGCTCATACCAACTGAAGAAAATTTTGAGTTATTGTAGTAAGAACAGAAGGTAATGTGTGTGCTTTTTTTTTTTTTTTTAAACTGTTGTTTAAACATTCTGACCTCGGTACATTTCTCTCTAGGATGTGGACTGGTTTGAGGATGCTTGAGGCATGACTGTAGCAAGTACTCGCATACATACGTGGACCTCATAAGCCATGCTTTCTGCTTCCCCAGGCGAAACCTGTAATGCTTTGTTTATTCACGTTCCATCCTGCGTTTCCACGGCACTTTGTTCTTTGTGATTTTTCGGGTATCTTCCACCCTCACTGCTCAGTGAACTGAACTGCCTGGACAGGCCTAGACTTTTCTTTCTTTTTTTTTTTTTTTTTTTTTTTTAGCTGTGTTTTGTAAGGCCTGGAATTTTGTTATTTGATTGTTTTTGTGTCTGTGTTTTGCCCTAGCTCCCTCACTAGTATAGCCAAGGAGCTTTTCATGCTTTGAGCCATTTGTGGCACTTCCGGAATGATCCACATAGCTTTTGTCCATTTTTTACTGGTTTGCCTTTTTCAGTGCTTTAGAGGGATTTTTTTTTTTTTTTTTTAAAACACAGTGTGGATGTTATTCGGGATAGCAGTACTAATAGTAGCTACAACTTATTAAAAGCTACTATGTGCCGGTAGTCTGCTGGGCACTTTACATGTTGCATTTCATTTTTACACTCATTTAGGAAACTGAGTCACAGAGAGGCGAGATAACTTGCCAGAGATTCATGCACACTCCAGACACATCCCTACACCAGACCTCCTAGCCATGCAGAAACTCTCCTCTGCTCGCAGGCTTCTCGGCTTCCTCCACCTGCCCCTTCGCCTCACTGCCTCCTTTTAAAATCTGCGGCATATATTTTAGGAATACTCGTATCCGTTTTCAGGAATTCCACGATCTACACACAGATGACACCAAAATCCACCTAGGGCTTGGGGGAAGCAATGTCCACCCTTCCTTCAAGCCCTAGGTCCGTGTCTCTGTCCACCTGTGTCTCCTGAAACTTCAACACAGACTTCAAATGGAGTGGCAGAAAACCAGATTCCTTAGGGAAAGGAAGGTCTCCAAGTCTGAACATCCCCGGTTTGAATTCAGACTCCGGCACGTCCCATGTGATCCTAACATAGTGTTTAAGGTCTCAAGTCACCTGTAAAATGGGTACAATAACAATATCTGCCTCGGGGTTAATGGTGAGGACTGACTGTGTGTGTCTCACTCAGGACCCGGAGCCACAAATGTTGGCTTCTTCCCCGCCAAAGACCCGCGCTTTCTCCTGGTCTCCGGTTCCCGGGGTGGGGGTGGGCGCAGTCCCGAGGGCCCGGGGCGGTGGCACGGTGGTTAGACCCCAGCCTCTGGAGTCGGCCTCGGTTCCGATTCTGGTACTCCCCTTCTCCTCCTGTGGCGAACCAACCCTCGGAGCTCTAGTTTACTCGTGTGAAATGGACTAAGGGGAGTAGCCAAAATTGGGATTTTTTTTTTTTAAGGATTAGATGTGTCCGTCCACAGACCACATAGTTAAGCGGTGCGTTCACTCACTGAGCGTTAATGGAGCGCCTACTATGTGCCAGGCATGTTTTGCGCGCCGGGGACCCAGAGGGGCCCAGGTCAGACGAAATGCAAACGATTCCGACCAGGGCTCTTCCCTCTGCATTCCGCTTCCCAGGAAGCTCTCTGCCCTGGTAATTCTCAGCGCGGCTGCTTTCCCTCCGGTTCTTAGTTTGTAACTTTCGCGCCGGCCCCGCAGCCTCGCGCCCGGCCCTCCCTCCAGAGTCCTCGTCCAGGGGCGAGGCGCCTCCGAACGCCGCGCGACCCCCGCCCACGCGCGCTCGCCCAGCCGCACCGCCCCAGGGGTCCTCGCTAGGGGTTCCCGGAGAAGGGGTGGGTGGTGGGGGATGCGGGGGGTACAGCAGCGCGGGCGGGCACCCAGACCCGGGGATGCGGGCAGCCGGGACCCCGCCACCCGGGCCGGCGCCGCAGGGAGGAAGAGGAGGAGGCGCCGAGGCTGGATCCCCGCGAGGCCCTGGAGCCGCGGCACCACCCCCAACCCGCCCCACGCTCGCGCCCTCCGGCGGCCGCGCCCCGCCCCGCCCCTCTCCCGAGGCCCCGCCCAGGCGGGGGACCCCCCCCCTCCGCGGCCGCCGCTCCAGTCCCGGCCCCGCCCCCCGCGCCCCTGCCCCGCCCCCTCCCCCGCGCGGGACCACCCTCCGCCCGCCGAGGCGGGGGCCCTGCGCGACGGGCACTCTCGGAGGTCCGGGCCCCTTTCCGCCACTGCTGCCACCGCCGCCGTGAGTCCCGCGGAGCCGCGCGCGTCCCCGGCTGGGCCGAGCCGCCGGCCGACGAGCGGAGCCGCAGGAGCCCGCCGGGACGCCATGCGAGACAGGTAGGCAGGCGGCGGCGGGGAGCGCCTCGGGCGGCGGGGCCCTGGGGGTCGTGCCGGGGGCGTTGCACACCCTCGCGGGCGCCGATCGTGCCCCCGCCGCCGGAGTTCGGGGATGCGGGGTGCCCGGGCGTGGCGGGCTCGGGGTGGCTTCGGGGAAGCCTCGCGCGCCCCTCGCCGCTCCCCCGGGCGCTCGGGTCGCCCCGGTGCTGGCGGGCGGGGAGCAGGGCCCGGGGTTCCGGGCACCGAGCAGCTCTCGGAGCCCCCAGCGTGCACTCGGGCCGACCCCCCACCCCGGCTCTGGCCACTTCCCGGCGGGCGGCCCTGTGGGGTGGCCTCTCTGGACAACCCGACGCGTCCTCGGGGAGCGAATCGGCGGGCGCGCTCAGCTGGCGGGGGCCGTGGGGGCCACGGGAGGGCGTGGAAGGGTCGGGGCGCCCCCCTCGCGCGGCGCTGGGGAGGAGGGAAGGACGCGCGGTCTCCGGTTAAAGTTGTTGGTGACAATGCATATTTCAACTTCTTCGGAGATCCCTCCTGTGAGGATGAAATTGAAAACTCCGGTTTCTGGCTTGGCGATCGTGTGACCGAGCAGCCGCGAGGTGACAGCGCCGGCGGCCCGGGGGTGGGGACCGGCTGGGATAGAGGCGCGTTGTTCTCTCAGCGATGTTTACCGAGAAGCCCGAATCGCGGCTGGGGGTGTGTGTGTCTGTTGGGACCCCAACCCTGGGTCCCGCGGCTCCTAGCCCGGGGCCTGCGGTGTAGACGGGGCTGGGGGACAGGCCCAGCTGGCCCTGGCTGGGTGTCGGGCGCCCAGAGATACCGCCCGGGAGGAACTGCGGGAGAGCCGCCGGGCTCTGGGAGCAGAGGGTCGTGGAACCTGAAGGATCAATGAAATTTTCTGAAAAATCTTGCGAGATTGAATTTTCTGCTTATTCTTTCCAAGTTAGTAGACAGATTGGAACTATAGAATGTATCCATCGTAATAATAAAGTTCGCACAACTTTTGTTCTGATTACAGAAACAACGTGTGCTCAGGGCAGAAAGCTAAAGAGAAAGATAAACAGCAAACAGTAAAAAATCCCCACTCCCACAGTTTGTACCAGGCTTGTCACAGCCTCGCAGATTGGAACCTTCAGTTAGACTGAAGCCATTCTCGCCTAAACCAGAGAATCCGTGAATGCAGCCTCCCCTTCCCACCCTTGTGAGCATCTCTGAGCTCCAAAGTTTGGGTTTTTTTCCTTGCTCCCTACCCGAGCGGATTCTCTGCTGGCCACGAGTCCCCTTCCCAGTGGGCTGGGGTTTTCCTTGAGATCTGTGGCCCAGATGGAATGATGAGAGAGGCCTGGAGCCTCACCGCCCTCTGTGGTTTTGGTTCCTTGCCTTGTAAAAATCAAGGTAATGATTCTCAATCTGCTTCTCAGGCCACCATAAAAATTAATGGGTGGTTTGCAGAGCGTTTTGACATTCGTGGATGGACAGCGGCTGTACTTTGAGGCACTGGGGAACATTTTGCTGCTCCACATTGCAGTGGACATCCAATGTAATAGGCTGCGTCTCACCTGACCGTCCTGCCCAGGAAACAGACTCCAGGAATGTCCAGTGGAGCCCTGTGGACAATATTCCTGGTTCCCTGCTCCGTGCCCTCGGGACTGGGCCAAATCCCTCAAAGTGGGAAGCTTGGGAGGAGCCAGCGCTCTCAATTTCCCCTCCCCCACCTCTGCTTTGTGCGTGTAGGCGAATTTCTTAAAGTAAGGGGGCAGTGATATTTAGGCGGGGCCCCTGATTGCCCACTGCCTGATGCTTGTGGGTCTGTGGAATGCCCAGGCCGTGCTTATCCAAAAGAACAGTTAGTTCTGGCAGGACGCGTAAACTGAACAAACCTGGCTTCCTAGGGATTTGTATGGCTCACTTGTTTACTAAATGAACAATGACCGGCTGCAGAGAAGCCCAGGACACTTCTGTGAGCTTTATTTTTTTTTTCTTGTTGTCCCAAGACTACACTTTAGTGATCTTATAAAACAATGAATAAGAATCCAAGCCATTTGTTAATTCCGGGTACCAAAGGCCCAGGTGGGGAGAGGTACTTCACAGCATGCCTCTTGTCCCCAAGCACTCATGCCACCCCCCCCCAGCAACGACGTCATCATGGAATAAGATCCTCTTTCTGTAACAATTTGTCATTTGATAGTTTCATTTTAAAAATTGTCGTTCCTACCAGCATGTGGATCTGACCAAGCTCTGTCTAGTTGCAGATCACAGCTCAAGCCCGGGTTTTGGAAAGACCCAGAAAGTGGGCTGAAAAAATTGCTGATAAAGTGTCCTTCACCAGGTGCCTTGTCTGTTACTGTATTGTGCTCTTAATTTTCTCTGTGGAGAAAGGACCTTTGGGGATTTTCTCCTTTGCTGTTGTTTGCTAATCCGGCAGCCCGGAATTATTTCCCTCTGGGCTGCTTGAATAGACTTTCTTATTCTAATGTTGTTGGGTTCTAGTCTGATCCCAAGATATGCGAATGGTGAATGTGGTTTATGCCCTTGAGTTCTGGGAGGTGTTCCTGGTTTTAAATCCTGGAATCCTGGCCAGTTAAGAGCCCTTGGTTCCCCAGAAATTGCGTGGGAGGTGTGTGTGCTTTCTCTTCCTGGGGAGCTTCTTATCGAGCCCTTGACCCAAACAAGGTGAAGAGCTCCAGAGTGTGGCCCCTGCAGACCTCGTCCCTGGCTCTGGGCAGACCTCCCAGCTGCCTGTTTCAGGTACTAGCCTGTTTTGACCGCGTAGGAGCTGCTGTTTACAACCGGCCAGCCATGTGGATTTCCCTTAGCTTTATTATTTTCAAATTCCACACCTAAATTGGGCTCTGTTGTGATTTTTCTTCTGAAAATTGGAGTCAGCCCCCTGGGACATTTCCCAAGGCCTTGGAGGTGGGCATCAGGTCTTCTTTGTTGCGAGGTCGCTGCCTGACAACCAGGAATCCGAAAGGGTCACCGAGCGCTAAATAGAGTTCTCAGAGAGTGCTCAGGTCAGCTTTGCTCCCAGCCAGGATCAAGCCTCAGGCCACATGGGGTTTCCATGCAGCTTCTGGGGAGCTGGGCTGGATCTCTGGGCTCCCCAGCTATTTGCCCAAAGGAAGTCTCACATTCTGCCACCACCCTGTGGAGCAGCGGCAGAAAAATAATTCATCTAGCCCCTAAACGGCCAGAAAACAATCCAGCTACTTGATTCGGTTTGCTCCCAGAAGCTGAAACCAGCACCTCGGTGGGCCCTGAGGGCATCTGCGTGTTACATAACTCAGCACCTGATGCCACCGTGACCTCACTACAGGGAAAAAGTCTCAATAATCAGTCTTTGGAAGGTGAGGGAGTGCAGAATGTGCTTGAGAAAGAAAGGCTGTGTGTAGTGTTTTAAGAAGGGTAAAACCCCACGTAGAACATCACAGCCTCACATCTTCCAGGTGAACACTGCCTCCTGAAGACATCAGGAAGCATGTGGAGCTGAGGAAGTAGAATTGCTGTACTGAAATCCTCTAATTAACTTTAGATTTGGGGTATTTTGAGGGATGGAAATAGGTACCACTCATTGAGGGCTTACCATATGCTAAGCCCCATGCGTGCACTTTTGAATCCTCACCAAAACTACCAGGGGTTCCATTTTACAGGGAAGCTAGGAGAATTTAAGAAACTCCTTCAACCTTAGAGTTTAATGAGTGCTTGAGTTGAGATTTGAACCTGGATCTCTCCAAGTCCAGAGCTTTTCATCACATCTCCCAGGGTGCTGAAATTAAAGAAACAAACGGCTCTCAGTCACACATTGCGCCTGAAGATACAGGCATGCAAATAGCAGGGCGCCAGCCTCCCTCACACAATTAGAAAATAGCTTGTACTCTGAAGGTGATGCCTGTGGAGGCTTCTCAGCCTAAATGGAAGGCAGCCATTTTCCACGTTTGTTCTGAAACCCTCACCGCGTCGCCAGGGTGAAGCATGGTTTATTGGGAAGATTGTGACTTTGAAGCTGGGATAACTCAGACAGGATTTGGTAAGACGTCTTTTCCTTGTCCCGCGAAAAGATGGTGTTTAGGCACATGAGGCCACTAGAATAAGATTAAGATTATAGGAAGGCTGTTAAGTAAATGTACAAAAAGGATTCTACCTTCCTCTTTACAATCAAATAAATGACATATTAATGAGATTATTCTTATCTGCTCAATAAAAGCTTGTCTCAGGAGAGCTCTCTTTGCTGAGACCGGTTACCAACTCTTCTGAAGAGATTGAAAAGAATACCTCCTTTGAAAGGATTTTACGGTTCCAGGTTTTTATTAAGTCTCGCCCCCCACAGTCTTGCATAACTGAGGAAACCCTGCCGCATTTTTTGTTTCTGTTTTTGCTTTTTTTTTTTGAGTTGAGAGCTCTCTGTCATCCAGGCTGGAGTGCAGTGGCTCAGTCATAGCTCACGACAGCCTCCAATTCCTGGGCTTGAGCAATCCTCCTGCCTCAGCCTCCTGAGTAGCTGGAACTACTCAGGTGCACACCAGCATACCCTGCTAATATTTTTTTTTTATTCTTGTAGAAATGGTGTCACGCTATGTTGTCCAGGCTAGAGTTGAACTCCTGGTTTCAAGTGATCCTCCAGCCTTGGTCTCCCAAAGCACTGGGATTGCAGATGAGGTGAGGCACGTTGCCCTGCCCTGCCCCATTTTTATGAGCTACTGAAGTCTTCAGGCCTGAAGGAAGTTTTTCTAGTCCCTCCAATGTAGGAGGTCCCTGAGCCCATAGTGTGCTGGTAAACCTGCTCTCCGAGGAAAAAGCAGAGCCTCGATTGCAGCATCTGCCAATTTCTGTGACATAAATACTCTCACCATGGCTAATTTCTTTCTTTCTTTTTTTTTTTTTTTTTGAGTCTTGCTCTGTCGCCCAGGCTGGAGTGCAGTGACGCTGTCTTAGCTCACTGCAACCTCTGCCTCCCAGGTTCAAGCAATTCTCCTGCCTCAGCCTCCTGAGTAGCTGGGACTACAGGCGTGTGCCACCATGCCCAGCTAATTTTTACATTTTTAGTAGAGACCTGCTTCCCCATGTTGGCCAGGCTGGTCTCAAACTGCTGACTTCAGGTGATCCTCCCGCCTTGGCCTACCAAGGTGCTGGGATTACAGTTGTGAACCACCGTGCCCAGCCTGATTTCAAACTGCCAGTTAGGGCTGGCAGCATTACTAAATAGTAACAATCTGTGTGAGCCCATAAGAGCTGGGTGCTGCTCACTGTTCCTTGCGCCAAGCCCACCCCCGCGACACCCCCACTTATGCTTCCCTCAGCCCCATCACTTAATGAAAGAAATCGTGGCCTCACTTCTGCTTGCTCCATGTCTGCCTGCGAGCAGTGCTGAAAAAGGATTTGGGTGCTATTGAGTAACCGAATTTGGACAGCAAGAGTAGAAGGCTTCAAAACTCAGGCCACATTTTAAAATCACCCAGGAGCTTAAAAAAACAACAATAAATGTTCCAGGCCCATCCCTAGTTGAATCAGAATGTCTGGGTGTGGGGCCAGACCTCTGTAGAGGTGGAAAGCTCCTCGGGTGACTGTAACGTATATCCAGGCTGAACACCCATGTGGTGATGAATTCGTATGAGAAGAAAGTTGGGGAGGCAGTTTAGGGCAGGGCGTGGCAGACCCTGCATTTGAGCCTAAGGAGGTGAGATGTTCCTTGCAGAGCAGGGAATGTGTTTCCTTGAAGCCTCTGGGCAGGTGAGGAAGTGCTGGGCTGGGGGAGGCAGGCAGAGTCTGTCTGTCTCTCCTTCTCCAGCGGCACTTGTCCTGCCCTGGTGAGGTCCACATACTTGTTTAGCTTTGGTTGCTTCTGCTGGTCTAGAGAGGAAAAGGGCCTTCCAGGAAGTTGGGGTGGGGGGTGGTCAGGATGAAGCCAGGCACACCCCCCTGGTTGGGTGTGCTGTTCTCAGATGTTAAAGCACAGGGGCTTACTGGGACCACCCAGGTGAAGGAAAGAGAAACCCCATGGCTCAAGGACCGTAGCTGAGTGCTTCGTAAGAGTCCTTGAGTTGGGCTCACACATAAGCCGATTATTTTTTCTCCATCATAATTAGCAGTAAAATTATTTTAAAATGTGAGAGCTTTCTTTGGAGGCAGTAAGCGTGTGGGAGGAAAACGCCATTCAACTTCAGAACCAGCCTTGGTGAGCAGGGGTGGGACTGGGGAGAGGCACATGAGGCCCCTGGGTGCAGGATTCAAGGAGGTACTCGCTCTGGGGGGTGTCCTGCAGGCCAGGGGAAGGCTGTTTGAGAGGGGGGGCCTGTGCTCACTTCTTTAGAGTTGGGCGGTGAGTATGGAAGAGCTCACACATGGGAACCTAGTGTGAAGAGCAGGGGCTGGGATCACACTGCTGGGTCACCCCCTGCCGGGGCAGGAAGGCTAAGGGGGAATCCAGTGAAGGAGCAGCTGGGATAGAAGAACAAGTACCCTGCATGGCCCTGAAGCCAAGGAGGAGAAAGTTGGGGGTATGGGGAGAGGAGGTTGAGAGCTCAAACAGACGGGACAGTTCTGGGTCGACCATGTGGAGAGGATTTACGAATGGGAGGACTGGAACCCTGTCACCATGGTATTGGAGACACTCCTGTAACAGAAGAAATAGCACAGGGCAGAGGCCACACAGAAGAATGTTGGTGATAAAAGAAATTGGACTGTATTTGATGGTGTGGAGATAGGGCTGGAGGGAGCCAGGGGTGGGTCAGAGGGACTGGGATTCTAGCAGGGGTGGAGTATTCTCCTCGGCCACTGGGGAGTGGCTGCAGATACTGAGAGGGAAGCACTGGGTGTGAATAGCTGATCACCAGGAACTGCTGGTGGAAAGACCTTCCCCAAATGCTTTTTCAGATCCGCACATCTGCAACTTTTTCCCAGAGGGCTGGCCAGGGGGCCCATATGTCTTGCTCTTTCAGTCCCAGTTCACACTCCCTTCTCAGACAAACCTGAGTGACCCTGCACCTGTGTCTGCCTGTGTCCTGGCTTTCTTAGCTGTCATCTGCCTAGGCAGGGCGCTGCTTTAGGGCAGATGCATTTTATTGTCTCTGCATCCTCCATACGCAAGAGCCCCTGACACCATGCCCAGTGCATGAAAGAGCTGACAGAGAGAGGTTGGCCAAGGTAAAGGCTTAGGCTGGTGACTTCATACAGCCATGTAGTGACAACTCCAATATTCTCTTCTTGACATCTTGGCAGTGTAAAACTTACAATGGAAGTAACTCCTCCTTATGAATAATAACCAGCTTACTTATAAATACTGTCAAGTGGCTGTCCCCATAGTTCTGTGCAATTTAATTTTTAATTCAGGCAGGTTTACCTCATCTTTGTTTACCCATTTTCCACTGTTGCCCTTTGTAAGAGGATTTGATTTTTTTTTTTATTTTTTTGAGATGGAGTCTCGCTCTGTTGCCCACGCTGGAGTACAATAGCATGATCTTGGCTTGGTGCAACCTCTGCCTCCCGGGTTCCAGTGATTCTCCTGCCTCAGCCCCCTAAGTAGCTGGGATTACAGGCACACACCACCATGCCTGGCTCATTTTTGTGTTTTCAGTAGAGATGCGTTTTCATCATGTTGGCCAGGCTGGTGTTGAACTCCTGACCTTAGTTGATCCGCCCGCCCTGGCCTCCTAAAGTGCTGGGATTACAGGCGTGAGCCACCATGCCCGGCGAGGATTTGATTTTTTAATAGCATTAAGATACTAAGAGGTAAATGGAGTATTCTTAAAATGCATGTGCATTTAAGCATTTTTAAATCCTCCTAACAATCATAGTTGATGGACAAGTGCCATCAAATATTTGTATGTGTCCTGTGCATAAATGAAAAATAAAGGTACTGTGTTCAGATCAAACTGAAAGTAATGATTGGAGCTGATGTGATACTTATACATAATTCATGTGGAATGCTAGACTCAGGGCCTATGCCCCAGTACAAAGTGGTAAATAAACATACAGTCGTGGTTCTTACTGCTGTGGGTCTGGTCTCCCTTTACCCTACCCCTATCCCAAATGTCCCCTTGAGAAAGTTGCTCCCGTGGTTTTGGAAATTGGTATTTAAGATGTTCATAAGAGGAATGATCTGCAGCCATTGTGGAACTAGACCATCAACACGGTTTTGAATTTTCGTCCCATTTCAGGCCCCTGTGAGGGAGTGCTGACTCTGGGTGACATCAGGAGATCAGGCACTGGCTTGTCATCAGAAACAGAATCCCAAGAGTTCACTTAGTGCACATTATTGCTTTTTTTTTTTTTTTTTTTAAAAGACGGGCTTTCACCATGTTGGTCAGGCTGGTTTTGAACTCCTGACCTCAGGTGGTCCGCCCACCTTGGCCTCCAAAGTGCTTGGATTACAGGTGTGAGCCACCACGCCCGGCTGAACATTTTTGCTTATACGTGTATTTTATTAGCACCACCTGTGATTTTCAGAATTGCTAAATTAGGGGAAAGCAGACGCTACTGTTTGGGGCCGCGTGCACACACACTTGAAATACTCAGTTACACTGTGTAACGCGGGATTTTTCCTTGGTTTCGGATTCTTCCCAGATTTGTTGGCCTTTTCCCCGTGTTAGGCACGGAGATACTTCTGTGTACAGCTGTTTCTTCTAAATGAAACAAATATGAAACAGCCCGATCTGTAAAACTGAAAGTCGTCCTAGGGAGGAAAATCCTTAGTAAGAATCTCATGACTCACTATCGTGTTCTTGTGACACTGTTTTTTGTTTCCCAGCCATTGTTGGTGAACAATAGCTGGAATGGCGTTTTCACAGACTGGAAGACGAGAGGTTCCTTTTTCCAGTGGCAGCTCCATGGCTCTTTGTGGGGACCTGGTTCATTGCAGGGACATCACAGTGGAAACGAGCAGGAGGCGTCTCAGCCCCGCACACCTGTCCGTGTCCAAATACGTGGCTCCGCTTCCTGTTACCACCTTGGATACGTTTTTGGACATCTTTGAGGCTCAGTCTCTGATCTATAAAATGGTGGCCACAGCACTTCGCTCCTGGAGTTGGGCAGCTTAAATGAGATCACACTGGTAACTGTGGGTTTGGCTGCATCATTGTCCCTGTGTTTGTTTTATTTTATTTATTTATTTATTTTGAGATGGAGTCTTGCTCTGTCACCCAGGCTGGAATGCAGTGGTGGGACCTCGGCTCCCTGAAACCTCTACCTCCCAGGTTCAAGTTATTCTCGTACCTCAGCTTCCCTAGTAGCTGAGATTACAGGTGTGCGCCACCACCTATGCTCGGCTAATGTTTGTGTTTGTGGTAGAGATGGGGTTTCACTGTGTTGGCCAGCCTGGTCTCGAACTGTTGGCCTCAAGTAATCTGCCCGCTTAGGCCTCCCAAAGTGCTTGGATTACAGGTGTGAGCCACCATGCCTGGCCTCTTTCTTCTTCTTTTTCTTTTTTTTTTTTTTAAACAACAACAAAACCCTTTCTGTTTATGCATGTTAAATTACTTAATAAATTACCTGTTTGTATATGCTTGTTTTAGAAAAACTAGAAAATGTAAAAGGAAAAAAATTTACCCCTCTGGACACTTTCATATGCATCTTTCAGATATTTTCACTTGGAAATACAGAGCTTCCAAACAAAAAAGGATGAGACAGTGGGTGGCCTTCCCTGTGTACCTGGCAACTAGCAATTTTTCAGTAAGTACTTATTGAATGAATACTATGCTTTTTTTTTTTTTTTTTTTTTTTGAGGCTTTTTGAGTCTCATTCTGTCACCCAGGCTGGAGTGCAGTGGTACAATTTCAGCTCACTGCAACTTCTGCCTCCTGAGTTCAAGCAATTCTCCTGCCTCAGCCCCCCTAGTAGCTGGGACTACAGGCACTTGCCACCATGCCTGACTAATTTTTGTATTTTAGTAGAGACAGGGTTTCACCATGTTGGCCAGGCTGGTCTCGAACTCCTGATCCAAAGTGATCCAGCTGCCTTGGCCTTACAAAGCGCTGAGATTATAGGCATGAGCCACCACGCCCAGCAATACTATGCATTTAAAAATAGTTTTTTATCTAAAATTGTTGACATCTTTTCAGATCAATACAGATCTGCATCCTCACTTTTCACGTCAGTCTTGTGTAGGTAAGTACCTTGTTTATGTAACAAGTGCTTATGAATAGACACATCCCAGTTATTTTGAAATTATAAACAGCACTGCAATGAATATCTTTGATATATAGGTTTTTCCATGCATGTGAAGTTTCTCCTTGGAATGAATCTTTTACTTTTATGGTGCTTAAAATCTATGAAGAACTTCTAATTATATTAATTGTTGGGTGACTGTATAATTACCATACAGAAAAGCACCTCAAAAGGGAATGACTTTGGGAAGAGTTCCTGAATCCGTTGTATAAAACTTGGTGAGCTTTAAGAGCAGCCTCACATGTCCCCATCCCTTTTGGGGGAATTGCTTTCTCTTTCTCCAAATCCTCACGTGCTTTGCGTCCCGCGCTTTTGGAGTGGGAGGTTGGCTCAACAGGAAGTGTGGATGCCCTAAGCGCATACTTCAGTTTTAGGGTGGACACATACATGCCAGCTTCCGAAATGTTTAACATCTGGGAGCAACTGTGTGTCCTAGAGCCCAGGAGATGTTTCTGTTGGGAGGTGTTCAGGGCCCACTCCCTCCTAGAAGGAGATGAGTGATGGCTTTCATGCGTTCAGCTTCGGAACTGTCATTGCAAGCTTCCCCAGGGTCACGTCGTCATGGGCGTCCAGAGTGATTTTGCGGCTGTGTCACTTGATCAGCTGTGACAAGACAGACTGCAGTTGGATCTGGCATCTGGTGAAAGCATAGACTTGGTTTTCAGGACCTCTGGGTTCACTGAGGGGAGAGTTCATCATGCCTCTTGCTGATGGCAAGACTGTAATTTGGATGTTTAACTGCGGTCTGGTGTCGCAAGCCCTCTTTCTGGCAAGAGAGGAAAACTAATTTATGGGCGGAATATTTTTTGGCCCGTCTCCTGTGCGTAGTTTTGCAGAGGGGCCTGGCTGCCTCCTCAGGTCTTGGCACTGCAGCATTTGTGAGTCATCGACCGATAGGTAACATGAGGCAACACTTTGGGGCTTCATGAAACCCCAGCTAGGCGGGTAAGGGACTGGTGGGTATTCCCAGGATGCCCCGGGGGCTGCCTGGAAGCAGGAGACTGTCCGTGTGTTCTGGTTTTTTGTTCTGACTGCGGGGGACACCTTCAGGAGGCTGGGGCGGGGAGGGATGACATCAAGCCTGAGAGCTGACCCCTTTTCTAACTCTCTGGGACACGGTCTTGGCTCTTTCCCCCTTCTTGTTCACCCTTGTTTAACTCCTTTTAATTCCTTGACTCACTGCTGAGCCCCTGTGTATGCCAGGTGGGGAAGGTATATGGGGAGCCCACCAGACACAGCATCCCCACAGGGAGTTCGCTGCCCAGCAGGGAAGAAAGGGCATTAAAGTGCACCAGGGAAAGGGTCAGGGTTCTGTACCAGAGGTTGTATTGGGGGTCAGGACAGGCTCCACCAAGAAGCCCCACTTAGGGGCACCTGAAGAATGAGCAAGCCAGGAACTGCGTGGGTACCCATGGAGATTTATGGGGGCAGTGGGTTGGTGGGTTCTGGGCAGGGTGGCTTGGTGAGTCTGAGGAACCAAAAGAGGGCCATAGTGAGACCTCCCTCTCGAGAGCACCTGGAAGGGATTCCCGGGCAGGTAGCTGGATTGGACAGGTACTTCTGTGCTTCCCCAGCTTTGAACTTGTATCTCAGGGCACCGAGAAGACACAATTAGATGTGTAAACACGACTTGAAAGGGGCCAGGTGACCTGGCCGGGGTGGGGGGTTCCCTGACACAGGAGGTGACTCATCCATCATTGTGGCCTGGCAGGGAGGTGACTCTGCATACCACATCCTGTCCCAGACCCCCATCTTCACAGCCCTGGCACTACGTGTAGCAGAGTCGGGCTCCCTGCCCAGTGCTCCCATGACCCCACAGGTGACCCACATGTGGTACTTCTCCCTCCCGGACTGCTGTGAGATTCTTAGAAAATTGTCTCCTGATTAACCACCCTGTGCAGCTTTTAAAAGTTACATTTATTACCCAAAACAACACTTCAGAAACTAAGCTGACAGTTGAATCATTAAAGGAGTCACAGCATTCTTTCATCCCAGAGAGAAAAAAGGTGTTGAAGAAGAGGAGCTTGTCCAGTGAAAACCACATCAGAGGTGCCTGGTGAGAGACCTGGCGTCAGTGCACCTCTCCCTGGTCAGCTGAATTCTTGAACTCCTCGGCTCTGCCCCTCAGGGAAGGTCAGCGGACAGGATGTGTCCTGGCTATAACTGTCAGTTTCTGAAACTTACAGGGCTGGGTGGTCAGACTCCTGACAGCCACTGTCTCTGCACCCCCGTGAGCTGCTGAGTTTACTGGCCAATCCAGAGAGATTTCTGTGTTGAACCCACATTAACCTGGCTAATCCCGTCTCTTCTGTGAAAACTTGAATATAACCTTCTGCTCCAATAGGAAAACCAGCTGTCCTCAACTTGCTCGGAGGAAACCCGTTAGTTTTTCAGGGTGAAAAGGAAATAGTGAAAAGCTGGGAAATGATGTCATGAACACTGATTTTTTTTTCTTTTTTTTTTTTTTTTTTTAGTGAAATTGTCTAGAAATTGGTTGCTTGCTAAACTGAGAGTTGGATTGTTATTCTGGGAGGATGGGGGTTATTTTCATGAGTATTTCATGGGTAGAATAGCAGTGATTCCCACAGCGAACCTGTGTTGGAGGGCTGTGACTAACAGGTGAGTAACATTCAGGACAAAATTCCGCTGTACTGCTCCGCCGATGATTGACAATTAGGCGTTATGGGAAACACGTGTGTGTGTATGACTTCGAATGTGTCAGGTTGCCTGTGGTTGTCCTCTTGTGCTACTGGGAATTGCAAATAGGCAACGCAGTAGAGCTTGCAAATAGGGTCTGGCAAGGAATGTACAAAAATAACAATATTGTTTGGGTTGAGATGTGGCCTGGTAAGGTTCAGGATGGTCATCTCCCACCCAGCCACACCTCCATTCCTCCCGTTGTCTTTTACGGAAACATAGTAAATTTTAAATTTACAACCACACCTCCATTCCTCCCATTGTCTTTAAGGAAACTGTAAATTGTAAATACTTTGGGAGAAAAGAGGAGAAAGAGGCTGGGCAAGGTGGCTCACGTCTATAATCCCAACACTTTGGGAGGCTGACGTGGGTGGATCACTTGAGGTCAGGAGTTCAACACCAGCCTGGCCAATATGGTGAAACCTCATCTTTACTAAAAATACAAAATTAGCTGGGCATGGTGGCAAGCACCTGTAATCCCAGCTACTAGAGAGGCTGAGGCATGAGAATAGCTTGAACACAGGAGGTGGACGTTGCAGTGAGCGGAGATCGCGCCATGGCATTCCAGCCTGGGTAACCAGAGCTAAATTACGCCTCCAAAAAAAAAAAAAAAAGGGAGAAAGGGAGGTGGTAGCTAAAATTTGTAAAGCAGCTACAGGCAGTCACTGTACCAGGTTCCTTCACTTTCTTAATCCTCAGGAAAACCCAGTGGAGTAAATGGTTTTGTTTCCATTTTATGATGACGAAACTAAAGCCAAGAGCATAATTAATGTGTCTGTGAACATAGCAAGTAACTGAAATACCAGGCAGTAAATCTTGTGTGTGGTACTTAGGTCTGGATATTAACTGAGGGGAATTAGAGATACGAGACACCGGCATGTTATTTTTAATTTTCTGTGAACTCTATTCTGCATTTGAGGAGCCTGTAACTTTGACATCATTTTGACTCTCTAATATTCATCTGAATTATAAGGGTCTTTGGAAACTTTGGAAATAGTTATTTTCATTGGTGGCAAATAGTCCTAGTGTCAAACTAATGTGGACATTGCCTGTCTGGCAGAAAATGTATAAAAGCTTTGCTTAATTAAACTAACATTATTCTTGATAATAGAAACACTAAAAGTATGTAATCCTACTTTGCTAACTAATCACGTTTATGTATTCACTCTTTCTGCTTTTCGTTTGGTGTTCATGCGTAACACACATATATTGTACTTAACAGTTATAATAGTAACGGAATAGGGCTGGATGCCATCCTGTGTTTCAGCACTTTACAACCTTATAGCCCATAGGGGAGGGACTTTTACTGTCTCTGTTTAACAGATCGGGAAACTGAGGCACAAGGGGTTTAGGGGCTTTTGTGAGCTGGGACATGCAGAAGCCAGGAGTTAAGTCCAGGCTGTCTCGGCCATGACACTGTTCTGCCAGGTCTCGATTCCAGGGTGAACAAGCTGCTTAACTGGGGCCAGACTGGGGAGCATGATGGAGCTGTGCTGTGGGAGGTGGGGAACCTGAGATCCCAGATGAGATGTGAGAGCAGGCAGAAGTTTGCCAGGGGGGTAGTCAGGAGAATGAGTTCAGACTTATAGCAGGAGCCACGACTTGGAGGTTGAGGGGAAGGCCCTAACACCAAGAGGGCATGGAGTTGGGGTCTCACCAATGCACCCTGACACGTGGGCTCCCCATCTTTCCTGCCTGCTTGGAGTCTCCTGCAGCAGTCCTCGACCTTCCAGCCCTGCGGCTTCTGCTGCAGCCTTGCACTTCCCTAAGTAGTATTGGAGCTGCACGCGTTGCAACAAGGAATTCTTCTCATGGCTCCATATCCATGTTGGGTTTCCTCTTTCCCCTTCCTCCCTGGCTCCCCAGGTTCTTGGTGCTCACCTCTGCACAGACAGGTGTCACTGAAGCCCCTCACACAGAGACTGGGAGATGCTGAGTCCTGCTTTGGGAGGTATGGCACAGGGGCAGCCACGGCAGACCCTTGGTGGAGAGGATCAGAGCCAGGATCCCTGCCACCCTGAGCGGTGGATGCTGCAGAGATGGCTCTTTACAGAGAAGCTTGCCCTCAAGTATCTGTACTTTGCGGGGCTTTTCTGATTGGCCATTATGTGTTCATCTAAGAATTAGTGCAGGACAGGAAGCTTCCACCCAGGTGGTGAAAGCACCTGCTGGGTTTCCTGCCACCTGTGGAGAAGCCCGCTCCTTCCCTTGCTCAGGTGAGGGCGACCACACCCAGGTCCATCTGGTTCTGCCAACCAGTCCGTAGCAGTTGGAATGCAGGCAGCAGCTGGGCTGCAGCTAGGTGGTCAGGGATCTGGTCAGCTCAGTGGTAGCAATGATAATAGATGGAGTATCCTAGGTTTTCCCCTTTGGGAATCTGAACTCTACTCAGAGGGAATGTTTATTAGTAGCAATATCAGTAGACCCATGAGGTGGGGATTCGGGACTTGTATTTCCATGAGGGCCTGCAGAAACATGGCCACCTGATGCTCAATGAGTTTGTAGAGTCAGATGGACCCTGGGATGTTCTCCTTGTACCTTCTAAGGAGTCCTTAACTCAAGAAGGTTTTTCTTTTTTTAAGTTGTTTACTCTTATTTTCTAGTTACCTTCTGGAATTGTTGCATTGGGGCCAGTTTTCTACTTTGGGAAATTTATTGAAATTTTCTTTGGCTGAGAAGGCCTTCAGTATTTGTGATTGATTATTCCTTGGATGCTTGCAAATCAGTTGTATTTTCTCTGGGACGTGGGGTTTCAGATAGATGAGTTCAATCAAGCTTGATTATGTCGTATTTCATGCCACATGCCCTGTATCTTGTCTGTTGGACTGTCAGGTCTCAAGAGATGGGTTTAGGTTTTCCGTGTGGCTGCTGCCTTGCCATTTCCCCTGATCCACACTCACAGTTTTTTCTGTATATTTTAGTTGTTTTGTTTTGTTTTGTTTTGTTTTTTTGAGACAGAGTCTTGCTCTGTTGCCCAGGCTGGAGTGCAATGGTGCGATCTCAGCTCACTGCAGCCTCCACCTCCCAGGTTCAAGCGATTCTCTTGCCTCAGCCTCCCGAGTAACTGGGATTACAGGCACCCACCACCACGCCCGGCTAATTTTTGCATTTAGTAGAGACAAGGTTTCACCACGTTGGCCAGGCTGGTCTTGATTTCTTGGACCTGATGATCCTCCTGCCTCAGCCTCCCAAAGTGCTGGAATTACAGGTGTGAGACATTGCACCGGGCCTGTTTTAGTTGTTCTTTTGGCATAATTGGATGCTTCTGTTGCTTTGCAATTTTACCAGCAGAGAAATCCTCCTGTGTGTGTGTATTTCATGTTTTGGGTCCTAAGTTTTTGTTTTCCTGATACCCTTTTATCACCTCCATTTCTAGGTCATTTCGTTGTGGTTTTGTTTTATGCAAACGGTGCAAGTGATTCTTTTCGCTGATTTTCGTATTTGGTGTTGTAACTCATACGGTTGGTTTTACCACTGCCCTCTTCTTTGAAGACTTTGCTTCTCCTACCGTCTCCTAGAGCTCTTTCTTCCTTTATGATTTGGGAGTGAGACTAGCCACCCTTGTTCCAGGCAACTTTGCTGTTAGATTTGGAAAGGAGAGCATTGTAGCTCGTCCTAGCCCAGGGCTACTTACCCCCTGGGTTCTCTTCCCCATAGTCACCAGGGAGCTTTCACTGAGAGGTTCTAATTTGTGCTGTTGAAGCTGCCAGTCTTGTTAGGCAGGTTGGCAGCTTAGGATACTCCATGTATTGGCTTTTTGCAGAATGTTGTGTGTGGTTTTGGTTTTGTACCTTTGGTGCTCTGATCTGCAGGTGGCTTTGGGGAATGGTAGAGTCTGGGTCTGTGCCCCTGCTTCATGCACAGAGTCCCCTCCCCTGAAGTTTGGAAGTTGTGTGTCATCACGTGCAGTCTTGTGATGTCCCATTGTGTGCTGGCTCTGAGTAGGTGGCTTTGTGACCCTGGCCTCTGTCTGGGAGGCCACCCCTGTTCCTCCTGCCCAGTCATTCATTGATTTGCTCAGCAGACTCTGGCAGGCTGCCTTCAGCGCCACTTGTGGCCTTCCCACTTTTCCAAGGACTGAAAACACAGGTCTGATCGTGGCTCTTCCTGGCCTGCAGACTTTGAGGGCTTCATGGTTTTACAGAGTAGGCCTCCATTTTGCCACACAGCACACAGAGCCCTGACAGGCTGGACTTGGAGGATTTTATCCCAAGCCCTGCCCTGCCTCCTCCAGTGGGCCTCTAAGTTGCTCGTGGGTCCTCTCAGTGAAGCATGTGTGCACCCCCCAGCCTTCCCCTTACCGTCTCTGCCTGGTGGGACTTTGCTTCTCAGCTCTCAGGCTGAAACACATACACACACACACACACACACACACACTCTCTCTCTCTCTCACACACACACACATATACTCTCTCTCTCACGTATACACACACACACTCTCAAACACACACTTACACTCACTCACACTTTCACACACTTATACACACTGAAACAAACTCTTACACACACGATCTCTCAAACACACACAGACACACTCAAACACACACTCCCCTTTTGTTTCTAGAGCACTTCTGTTAGTTCTAGCCACGTTGGTCAGAACTCAAAACACTTGGGAACACAAATATTAAATGTCGAGAAGTCTTAACCTGTCTGTAAACCTAGCAGGACTTCTCCTCCTCCTGTACATCAGAATCACCTGTGGGGGTTAAAGGTCTTGCTCAGGTCCTTCCCCTAGAGAGTCCGTTGGCCTAGAGCTGGGACCTCTGGCTTTTTAATTTTAAACGCATTCTAGGTGACTTGACAGGCCCAACTGAGATTGAAAAATGACCACGTTAGACAGTTACCTCCACTGGAATACGTGTCTCGAGTGGTATCATTTCTGAGATCATGTTTTTTCAAAACTTTGGGTGTGCATAACTCTTTTTATTGTAGGAATAATAAAAGCCTTTGTAGTCATTCCAAATGTTACAGACACATAGAAAGTGAACAGTGAGTCACCCTCCGCTCCCGGAGCAGGCTTCCCTCGGGGCGCTGGCCTTGCATTCCGCTAATTCCAGCTAATTGGGGTGCCTCTTCAGCTGACTTCTGTCATGTAGGTTTCCATGTCTGCATTCCCAGATGGGATTTATGTGTCGTTTTCTTTTTTGTTTATTAGCGCTGGGGATCGGGATCACTTTTTGCCTCATAAAAGCAATTAGTGAGAGGATTGACTTTTTTTTTTTTTTTTTAACTGCTTTAAAATTGTTTTGTGGGTTATCAGGCCCAAATTTAAAGAAAGTAGATGAGTGGATGGCTGCAGCATGAGTTACTGGACACAAATTTCTTCAGAGACTACATGAAGAAAACAAAATAGGCTACTCGATATGGGCTTCCCCTGCTGCCTTTAAAAAAATGTTTAAATTGTGGTAAAAGACATAATATAAATGTTACCATTTTAGCCATTGTTAGGCACACAGTTCAGTCGTGTTAAGTGTTGTGCAGCAGAATCTTGAGAACGTTTTCATCTTGCAGAATGAAAATTCTGTACCCGTTTCCTCCCCCAGCCCTGGCACCCACCATTCCACTTTCTGTTTCCATGACTTTGGCTATTGCAGATACCACATATAGGTGGAATCATACGGTGTTCGTCTTTTTGTGACTGGTATATTTCACTTAGCATAGTGTCTTCAAGGTTCATCCATGTTGTGGCAGATGATGTCACACTTGAAGGCTGCATAATATTCCATTATACGGATATGTTCTATTTTGTTCATCTGTTCATCTGTCCATGGACATGTGAGTTGTGCCTCATGGCTATTGTGAATGATACTGTCATGAACATAGGTGTGCAGATATCTCTTCAAGTCTCTGCTCTCGGCTCTTTTGGGTCTGTTCCCAGAGGTGGAATTGCTGGATTCTATGGTAATTCTATTTTTAATTTCTTGAGGAACTTTCAGTTGTTTTGCATAGCAGTCACGCCATTTTGCGTTTCCGTCAACAGTGTGCCGGGGTTCTGGTTTCTTCACACCCTCACCAGCATTTGTTAATTGCTGTTTTTTTGACAGTAGCCTCTCAACAGGTGTGTGGAGGGCTCTCCTGGTGGTTTTGACTTGCATCTCTCTGGAATGATTTGTGATGCTGAGCAGATGCTTGTTGGCCAGCTTCCCTTCTTTCAACTGCATTTATTAACTTAAATTTTCTGTAAAGTTTTTCTTTTTCTTTTCTTTGAGACAGAATTTTGCTCTTGCTGCCCAGACTGGAGTGCAATGGTGCAATCTTGGCTCACTGCAACCTCCGCCTCCCACGTTCAAGTGATTCTTCTGCCTCAGCCTCTGTAGTAGCTGGGATAACAGCCATGCACCACCACGCCCGGCTGATTTTGTATTTTTTTTTTTAGTAGAGATGGGAGTTTCTCCATGTTGGTCAGGCTGGTCTCGAACTCCTCACCTCAGGTGATCCGCCCACCTCAGCCTCCCGAAGTGCTGGGATTACAGGTGTGAGTCACCGCGCCAGACTCTTTTCTTTTCTCTTCCGAGACAGTGCCTCACTCTGTCGCCCAGGCTGGAAGGCAGTGGTGTGGACTCAGCTCATTGCAACCTCCGCCCCCTGGGTTGAAGCGATTCTCATTCCTCAGCCTGCTGAATAGCTGGGATTATAGGCATGCACCACCATGCCTTGCTAAATTTTGTATCTTTTTAGTAGAGATGAGGTTTCACCATGTTGGTCAGGCTGGTGTTGGACTCCTGACCTCAGGTGATCCACCTGCCTCAGCCTCTTAAAGTTTTGGGAAGCCTGGTGGCTTATGCCTATAATCCCATCACGTTTTTTGTATTTTTTTTTTTTGTAGAGACAGAGGGAGGAGGGAAGCTGAAGCAGGAGGATTGCTTGAGCCCAGCAGTCTGATACCAGCCTGGGCAACATGGTGAAACCCCGTCTTTACAAAAAAAATTACAAAAAATTAGCTGGGCAAGGTGGCATGTGCTTGTAGTCCCAGCTACTGGGAGAATGAGATGGGAGGATGGCTTGAGCCCGGGAGGTCAAGGCTGCAGTGAGCCGTGATCATGCCACTGCATTCCAGCCTAACTACAGAGCAAGACCTTGTTTCAAAACAATAAAAAATAAAACTCAAGTGAATTGTTGTAGATAGTGTGTGTTTTCTCTCATTGCACGTTTGCTTGGGGAGCTTATTTCTGAACAGACTGCAGAGAGACGCTCCTTCCATGGAAAGTGGGAACAAGCCTTTTTTCTGGCTGTACTCTTCCAAAGCCACCTTTACCCTTGCAGATTGTTGAGAGTGGATCTAGTTGAAGTGTGTTGTGTTGAAAAATACATGCAGAACACAGACATCACCGTGCAGACCTGAGGTCTGAGACTCAAGCGTCCTGGTGACTCTAGAGTATGGCCAGCAATTGCCCTCCTGTCTGTTGGTGAGTTACACGTGTATCATAGAAGATGTAGAAAACACAGCCTTGGAAATAAATTAAAAATCATCTGACTGCCCTTAACTCCATTATGTGAGCTAAATCACACAGACATTCTTTTTAGATGGGGTATTTGTGTTCACATCTGCAGCCTGCTTCTTTCACTGGGTGGCTTCACTGGCAGTGCTGATGTCACCTACACACCATCCACCTGTGAGCCCTCACTGGCGGGAGGTGAAAGGCTGTCTTCCAGGGGAACTACCTTCAGTACTTTTCGTGACCCCTCACTGATGGAACGCAGTGGTTCACCTACCCCTGTGCACTCCCTGTTTCAGCATCTCCCTTCCGATCTTCCTCGCTGAGACTGGCATCTCTGCGGCCTTTCTGAGCACTATGTACAGCTTCACCTCGCAGAAGTCATTCCAGTGCTCTGTCCTGAAATCAAGTCATTGAGGAATTGCTGACCACCTCTTATGTGGGAGGCACCAGCCCCAAAGCAGTTTGACTTTCTGAGGCAGTCGTATGCAACAGGTACGCCCTTTCTCACTTAATTTAGCTGTAGGCTCCCAGAAGCTCTTCTTTCTAAGCCTGGATTTTTTTTTTTTTTTTTTTTTTTTTTCAGACATGGTCTTGCTCTGTTGCCCGGGCTGGAGTGGAGGAAACAAAGAGAAGTGACTTCCTGGGCTCAAGGAATCCTCCTGCCTCAGCCTTCTGCATAGCTGGGGCCACAGGCCTGTGCCACCACACCCAGCTAAGTTTTAAAATTGTTTTTATAGAGGGTCTCCCTATGTTGCCCAGGCTGGTCTCAAACTTCTGGGGTCAAGGGATCCTCCTGCCTCAGCCTCCCAAAGTGCCAGTACTACAGGTGTGAGCCACGGCACCCGGCCAAGCCTGGATTTTTGGGAGGCTGTGGGGCTGCACTGCCGACATGAGCCAGTCTCCAAGTGCTCTGAGTCTAGTGAGTCAACCGGGGGGGTTTTCAGAACTCAGCAACTCGTCACCTGCCCTGGGAAAACTCATCTAGAGATTTGTGAAAGGCCGGGCGCAGTGGCTCAGACCTGTAATCCCAGCACTTTGGGAGGCCAAGGTGGGCAGATCACCTGAGGTTGGGAGTTCAAGACCAGCCTGCCCAACATGGTGAAGCACCATCTCTACTAAAAATACAAAATTAGCTAGGTGTCGTGGCGTGAGCCTGTAATCCTAACTGCTCAGAAGGCTGAGCAGGAGAATCACTTAAACCCGAGAGGCTGGGGTTGCAGTGAGCCAGGATTGCGCCATTGCACTCCAGCCTCAGCAAAAAGAGCAAAACTCAGTCTGAAAAAAAAAAAGATTTGTGAAGGTCATGAGCTCCAGCCCATTTCACTGCTCCATAAAATGCTGTGTTGGTGAAATGGGCGGGATGAGTTGCTGTGTGGCCGTGCAGCCCCGGAGCTAACAGGGGTATCCTGCTTCCCACCACAGCATGTGCTGCGTCCACTTGGAAGCCCAGAATACCTCTTGCCTTAGCGTTGGGCTGGCGCAGGCCTTCTGGTGCTCAGAGTGTCAGAGACCTGGGTGGCCCCATTCCCTGCCAGCATTTTACAGTAACAAAGACTTCATGCAGCCCGAGGCCCAGGGCGTTCCACAAGCTCTCTTAGCTCTGAAAAATCGAGGGGTTCCTTGCCAGCTTCTCCAGCTCCTCTCTGCTTCCTCTTTGTTCTCTGGCTGGTGTTGGGGTGCTCTTTGGCCAAGAGTGAGGGGAGGGGAAGGTATCTGAGTTGGCAGTGTGCCCACACTGGGGGTGCTGGAGGTCGCATTTCACCCTGGCACACCCTGCCTGCCCATGACATGTGGTGATTTGTTATGGGGATCGTAATAAAACTTAGCCTGATTAGAGTCATGTGGGGAGCGTGCCCAGCACATGTCTCAGTCCCGGTCCTCAGAGCAGGCCGAGCTCGGGTGGCAGGAAGCTGCCTTGCAATTCTTGGAGTTTCAGGAACTGGACAGGGGAAGGTTGGCATGCGATGCATTTCTCTGGGTTTGTTTGGTGCCGGGATTGAGTGTTCCTGGTGGAGACGGCTGTTGGAGAGCTCCTGGGGAGACAGGCATTTTGTGGTTGGTTGCATTGCTATCCCACAGGGAATTGGTTGCCTCCAGGAAATGGCAGTAACATGGGCAACAGCAGTAGCAGGATGGCAGACATGGCACTTAGGGTGCAGGGTGCCCTGGATGGAGCCACTGCTCTTTTCCCTTTCACAGGTGGAGAAGCTGGGCCCGGGGAGGTGCGGGCACTTGCTGAGGTCACAGTGGACAGACTTGAGCCCAGAAATCTGTCTGCACCTATGCACAGTGTCTCTTACCGCCAGCATCTGAGTCCCGTTGTCTAATGTGGCTTTAACCTCAGGATCAGGCCAAATTCTAGAATCCTACCTGCGAGGCAAGCACTATAAGTGGCTTCATTTCATATATGGGGAAACTGAGGCACGGGGCAGTTCACTGAAGTTTTGAGGATGAAAAATGGAACAAAAGTTGTTTGAGGCGAATACCAACACTTCAGGAGCCTGAAGCAGGAGGTTTGTTTGAGCCCAAGCGTACAAAACCAGCCTGAGCAACACGGTGAAGCCCCGTCTCTGCAAAAAACACAAAAATTAGCTGGGTATGGTGGTGTGTGCCTGTAGTCCCAGCTGCTCAGGAGACTGAGGTGGGAGGATCACCAGAGCCCAGGAGATTGAGGCTGCAGGGAGCTGCATTCATGCCGTTGTACTCCAGGCTGGGCAACAGAGCGAGACCCTGTCTCAAAAAAAATAAAAGTAGTTTGACCAAGAACATTCAATCTTAGCTTCCCCCTAACATCTTAGTGGCTTCCCTGATTCTCTGCTTGAAAGAGGCTATTTCTTTTCTCCAGCCTCAGTTTCCTGTCTCGTCAGCCCCATAGAAACTGAGCTCAGGGCCCTCCATAGAAACAGCCCCCCAAATTGAATGATGACCCCAGAACACAGGAGTCTGTGCCAAGTTTGGCGCCAGGGATGATGTGTGTGGTTGCATCTTCTAGGGACGGGGTCCCTGGCTTTCATGCAGTGACCCCTGCAAAGAGCGTCTCCTGCAGGGCGGCCCAGGTTACCCAGCACCAGCCCACCTGGCCGGGTTTGAAGGCTCTGGGCAGTACATGCAGTTATCTGGGCCCTTCTCCTAGAAATTGCCTTTTTATAAATGCAGACTAAGCTATCACCTTTCTTTTTTTGAAACGGAGTCTAACACTGTCTCCCAGGCTGGAGTGTAGTGGTGCAATTTCGGCTTACTGCAATCTCCGCCTCCTGGGTTCAAGCAATTCTCCTGCTTCAGTCTCCCGAGAAGCTGGGACTACAGGCATGCACCACAACACCCAGCTAATTGTTTTTGTATTTTTTTTAGTAAAGATGAGGTTTCACCATGTTGGCCTGGATGGTCTCAATCTGCTGACCTCGTGATTCGCCTGCCTTGGCCTCCCAAAGTGCTGGAGTTACAGGCGTGAGCCACCTCGTCCGGCCGGCTATCATCTTTATTTATTTATTTATTAATTCAGTCACTTTGATTTTAAACTTGTGTTGATAATCAACTGATAGTTCTGAGTAGCTAACTTAGATCCTTAGGGGTGACAGGGCAGGTATGTACCAGGTTAAGGTCTCTCTTGCGTTTTATGGATGGCTGCCTGCAGTTAAGCCAGGGCTACCATCTCTTGGCCCCAGGCTTCTCGTTTTATGATTGATACAGAAGCTTATTTATGTTTAGTCCCCTCTAGTAGTGGACGTAGGGGCATCTCTGAGCAGAGAGCAAGCAGGGGCCTGTGGAAGGGGTTTAGAGAGGCTGGCAGGTGACCAGGGTCCTCATCATGGGGAAAAGTCACTCTGGTGGCATCGTGCAGTGAAAAGGGCACTTGCCTCTGTGGTCTTCCTCTCAGTAACATAACCCAGTCTAACTGGGAGAAGAACAGGAGACAAATCCCAGCCGAGGGGCGTCTTACGGAATACCCAACCAGGCCTCCTCTGCACTGGCAAGGTCACCCAAAACACGCAATGTCTGGGGAGAAGCCCTAGCCAAGAGGAGCTCAAAGAGACACAAGGAAAAGTCATGTGGTGACCTGGATGGGATCCTGGAACAGAAAAAAGGACAACAGGGACAAACACAGGTTGACCTGGGTGAAGGACGAGCTTTATTATTTGGTGATAGTGCACTGACATCCATTGTGACAAAGATGCCGTCCTCCTGTAAGACATTCACAGGGAAGCCGAGTGTTGAGAGGTATATGGGAATTCTCTGCATTATCTCCACAACTTTTCCATGAATTTAAATCTATTCTAAAAGAAAAAGCTTATTTGAGAAAATAGGTAAGAGTGGTTAGAAAGGCTGGTCGGAGGCTAGGATTCCAAGCCTGGCCCTCTACACCCGTGTTTGCTTTAGGCAGGTGATGCTGGGTACCCCCTGCCAGGGAGAAGCCCAGGGTCCCCACTCCCTGGCCAGTAAATGCCCTTTCCTACATACCCTCGCTCAGTGGGCCATGGCAGGTGGGCCCAGCCCTCCCAGTTGTGCCAAGACCCATCTCTTTTCCCAACAGCACATCCTTTGTTCTCTCCAGCCCAGACGTGTAGAGGTGAGCCACCTTCCTGGCCAGTGAGGAGCTTCTAAACACAGAGGCAGATCAGCTTTTTGCCGAGTGAACTTGAGAACCGGAGCAGAGCTGCAGGGACAATGATGCATTATTAAACTGCTCTGAGACTCAGAGCCCAGAGCACCCAGCTCTGGGGCTATTGGCAGGTGTCGGACCTGTGGCTGTGGCCCTGGCCCCCACTAATCCCATTAGCGACTTAGGGGTGCGTGGACGGAAAACAGGATGAGAGCGTCTCTCTCTCAAAGAGGGCTGGCTCAAGTATGAATATTCACAACCACACCGAGGCACCTGCTCCTCAGATGTTTTTTCTTTTGCTTGTACACTTAGTGCACAGAGTAAGCCCTGTGCAGGGAAAGACACATATGCACATATGCACACACACAGGCACACAGACGCACATGTGCATGTGCACAGAGACCCTGAGACCCTGAACTTGAGTTTCTAGTCTTAAGCAAGAAGGGTGTCACCGGGGTTGTGCCCAGCAGCCACCCGTGGCCAATCTGTCCCACTCAGATGGTCTGTTTCTATTTTGGAGTTTCCTCCCTGCACCTGGAGAAGAGCTGCATTCATTCATTCATCCATTTATTCATTCAACAAGTACCTGATAGCGCATGCAGCAGTGGTGCCAGGTGAGGAGGGAGAGTGAAAATGCAGGGTCCCCCTCACTGCAGTCACTGCAGGACCAGGTACTCCTTCCCTGCGCCCCCCAGTGCCCCGAGACCTCGCTGGTCATTCATCCAGCCCTCTGTGCTCACTGACCGGTGCGGCAAACTCTCCGGCTGGGCTCCTTTCCTCCTGCAGGCGCCGCAACTCTTTCTTAAGCCTGTGTAGAAAATTCTTTTGTCCGGGTGACATTGGTGTGATTGAATCAGTGCCAGGGCCCAACAGGATGTGGGTCAGGGCGACTCCCAACTTCCAGCAAATCCATGGTTGTTTTCAGTTGCCTCGAGAGGGAAAACTGAAACAGACACAAGCACCCCAACAATAGGGTGCTTCGAGGTCCTGGAGGGGAGCCCTGGCCCCGTAAAGAGAGGCCAAGTCCTGCATCATCCGTGGACTGCATTTGACACTGAAGGTCAAGAGGCTGGTGAGCTCCGAGAGTCATGCTGCAGCCCGGAGGAACAGGCTGAACGTCCAGGAGTGGCTTTATCTCCAGGTGAGGCTACAGGCCTTTGCATTTGGTTTGGTAAGGAGAGAGAGCAGGATTTCTGGGTGCTGGACGTGATGCTGGGTCAGGGCTGGTGTGTTTCTTTGCAGGGCAAGGTGGACTCAGGCTGGGATACCAGGGAGGCACCTGCTGCATTTCTTGAGTTTTCACAGGATGCAGGGCCCGTCCTCACTATTCCCTGGGGTGCCAAGGGAGCAAGCCATGCGGTCCCTGAACTTTGAGTAGATAACAGATAATATTTGAAAATGTTTACAGAATCACAAAAGCAATGAACACTTGTGTAGCCACTACTCAGGCCAAGAAATGGAACTTAACTTTGGAATACACTTTGCCCCTCCCAATCCCAGCTCCCAGCTCCTCATCCTCTCCCCTCCCCACAAAAATGTTTTTATTGGATAAACCTGAAGCATTAAAGGGAGTCCGTGTTCTGAATTTCGTGGTGTCATTCTCTGTTGTTTTTTAGTTTTGTCACATGGCGTTGTGTTTCTAAGCAACATCATTTGTTTTTGTGGTTTTCACTTTTATATAAATGGAATCATGCAGTATCTTTTGCGGCTGGCAGACTCTGAGACGGCCTTCAGTGATCCACACCTCCTGGTGTTCACATCCTGTGAAGTCCCTTCCTTTTAGTGTGAGCCGAGCTAGCAACTTGTTTCCAACTAATAGGATGCATCCAGTGATGCTGTTCCTTCCTCCCGTGATTACTGATTACGTTACGTGGGCTTAGAACTTCTTCCTTGACAACAGATGGTCTCCCCTGCTGGCTATGGTGGAGCAGGCTGCCATATAGAGAGGCCACATGGCAAGGAACTGAGAGTGGCCTCCCCCAGCAGCCAGCATGCAACTGAGGCCTCAGTCCCACGGCCATAAGGAACTGGATGCTACCAAAAGCAGGTGACCCTAGGGGACCCGTCCCCAGTCTAGCCTTGAGATGAGACCCCATCCTGGGCCAAGACCTTGATGGCAGCTCTGTGAGAGGCCCTGAACAAGAGGATCTCTTCTTCACCCAGCTAAGCCACATCCAGATTCCTGAACTGCAGAAACTGTGCAATAATAGATGCCTGTCATTTGGGGTGATTTGTTACACGGCACTAGGTGGCTAAAACAGTCTTGTAAGAGCTCCTTTTTTGACTAAGCATTATGTTCTTGAGGTTCATCTGTGTTGATATCCGTAGTTGCAGTTCATCTGCTTTCGTTACTATGTGCTTTCCCCTTGTAAGCAGTCCTCCCTTATCTGCAGGGGATAGAAGACCCCAGAAGGTGCCTGAAACTTTAGATAGTACCAAACCCTATATATATTCTCTATATTTTTTCCTATGTATACATGCCTATGATAAAGTTTAGTTTGTAAATTAGGCACACTGAGAGATGAACAATAATAAATAATAAAGTGGAACAATTTTAGCACTATATTGTAATAGAAGTTGTGTGAATGTGTTTTCTGTCTGCCGGGATTTGAGACCACAGTTGGCCAGGGGTAACTGAAATCATGGAAACGAGATGTCGGGGGACTGCTGTGTCTGTTAATGCTGTGGCTGAATCATTCTTTCTGCTCCTGAAGGACAATAGGGTGTTTCCAGCCTTAGCTATCAGAAACCACACTTGCTGTGAAGGTCTTTGTACACGACTTCCAGCTCAGTGTGCAAATGTTTATCTAAGAGTGCGGCTGGGCCTTGGCTGCCAGTCTAGCTCCACTCCCACAGCAGCCTTCAGGTTGGCCCAGCCTCCTCCACGCGTTCCCCTCCCTCGGCATTGTCCGCCTTTTTCAACTTGGGGGATGGCCTGATGGGCAGGAGATGGTATCTGAGTGCTTTTATGTTCTCCTGCCGGAAGCTCATGTTTACTGATCGATGTGATTTCCTCCCTGCGGAGATCCTTTTTGTGGTTTTGGCCCATTTTTCTTATTGAATTGTAGGAGTGTTTTTCGTTTTTGTCTTTTTGAGACAGGGTCTCACTGTGTCGCCCAGGCTGGAGTGCAGTGGCACGCAATCTCTGCTCACTGCAACTTCTGCCTCCTAGGTAGGTGGGATTATAGGCCTGCACCACCATGCCTGGCTAGTTGTAGGAGTGCTTTGAATTTTCTGGAAAATAAGCCTCTCTTAGTTATGAGCATTGCAAATACTGCATCCCAGTTTGTTCTTTGCCCCCTTGGGCTTTTAAAATCAAATCAGGCGCAATTCTGAATCTTTCCATCCAAGGGGGATCATTTGCAGAATTACGCTTTTGGGGCATTCCCAATCCTGCCCCTTGTGTCCTGGTCTCTGGGTCGTGGACTGTTATCCCTGTTTATCGTTCTTGCTTGATGCTGCCTTCCTGAGTGGAGACTGCTGGGCTCTGTTCCCGTCTGTGGCTCACCCTCTAATCTGGGAGTGCTTTCCTGTCCAGATAGCTCATTTCAGCCTTTTAGTCACTCTGGAGAGCATCATTCAGTGAGTCAGCACGGGGCCTGGAGCGCTCACTTGAAATCTGCAGCTAGTTTTGGGCTCCCTGGAGGTGATTGCCTGACTGCAGAGGAATGCATGGGGCTGGGGAGAATTTGCCCAGGGTGTTTAGAAGGAATGCATTCCGGGAGAAAGTTAAAATTAGAAAAAGCTGCTACATTTCCTGCCATTCAATTGCAGTTGCCTGGTGTTTGTTTGCACAAGGATTCTTTGGTAACAATCTGCAGTTGGTTTCTAGTGGAATGTGAGGTGAAGTCATGATTTTTGGGATGGAGGTGAGCGGTTTCCATAGTGAGCTTTGTTGTCGGGGTCACTGCTTTGTTTTCTGAGTTCTTGCAGAATCATATCGGAATGGAAAAATATTATTGAAACAATCCCTTGTTGATACCAAGATTATTTTATTTATTTGTTTTAGAAAACAGCTTTAGCGGGAAGCAAGTCTTATGGAGCGCATCTCTTTGTAAGCTGGTCGGCCGTTCTCCCGTCCCCACCTCCTTCCTGGGTGGCCACCTCTGGTGTCGCCTCCCGAGGCTGGGCTTCTTGGGAGACCCCTTCTGACTGGCACAGGCAGTGGGGTCCAGGTTGAGCAAATACAAATGCAGAATACCCAAATCCATTTGAATATCTGGGGTCATGTACACTAAAACATTATTCGTGGTATACCTGAAATTCAAATGTAACTGGGAGTTCTGGGTTTTGTCTAGAGACCTCTCCCGGCCCAGCTACACTTTTCAGTACCCTCTTTCCTGGTTTCTGGTGGTACCTGGGCCTCTCTCAGCTGACAGGGGCGTCACCAGCACCAGGCGGGCTGTTGGCACCAGTGGGCACACCGGTGGCTTTGTGGGGTTTTGTCCACTTTTGTGTTGATGCCCCCCTCCTGCTGATGCTGGGTGGGGGTTGTGTGCCCATTTTATGGAGGAGGAATGGAGAGGTCGGAGGAATGCATGGATCTGGGGAGAATTTGCCCGGAGTATTTAAAAGGAATGAATTCCTGGAGAAAGTTAAAATTAGAAAAAGCTGCTACCAGCCTGTCCAGCAGTGTGCAGCTCATAAATGGAACTTTTAGCCTGTAGGATTCAAAGCCCAGCAGCTGGAGGGCACAGGAGAAATGAAACCATCATCTTCTCTGGAGATGATGAAACCATCATCTTCTCTGGAGAGCAAAAAAGATGGTCAGAAACTCACACATGAGGAGGAAGTGCCGTGGGGCTGAGAGTCTGGGTGGCAGGGGGCTATCCCTGAGACCTGGGAATGCAGGCTGTGGGGAAGCCTCAGTGTGGGCCTTGAAGGAAAGGTAGTGTTTGCACAGGCAGGGCGGGGACCAAGGAGGCATTTCCTAGTCACGGGGGAAGTGGGCAAATGGTAGGAGATGGCATTGTGTGTAGGAGAGTTGGAGGGCAGGGCCACTGACCTGGCGGGAGTGAAGGGCGTCGGCAGTGGATGCTAAGGAGGCTAGCTGCCTCGGGTAGGGCATACCGTGGAGAACCTTGAAATGGGGCAGGGAAGCCTGGCTCCAAGGGGGGCAGGGAAGCCTGGCTCCAAGGGAGGCAGGGGCAGGAAGGAGCAGGGCACCCTGTGCTCTTGAGCTGGTGACTGTAAGTCTGGTAGAGAGATGCCCCTGACACCCGCGGGGAGGTGGTGGATCAGTGGATCCGAGACCAAGCTGCAGATCACAGGTGCCCGGGAAGCTTTCTTTCCTGTTCAGGCTCTCGGTACTGTTGATGCAGCATGCTGCTGTGCACAAGTGCAAGCCTAGGGGATACAGAAGTGAGCAGGACAGGTGGGTTCCTGCCTGCAGACCATACAGGCCAGCCTGCCAAACATCCAGATGTTATTCCTCAGGGCACTCCACACAGCCCTTTACGGTATGTATCCTAAGGCTCAGAACCTGTAGGTGTTAACCTTATTTGGCAAAAGGGACTTTGCAGGTGTGATTCATTGAAGGATCTTGAGATGGTGAGATTACCCTAGATTACCTAGATGGACTAAATGTTATCACGAGGGAGATCTGACCACAGTAGGAGGCCCCGGAATGGTGGGAACAGAGACTGGAGTCCTGAGCTTCGAAGATGGAGGAGGGGCCCTGAGCCAGGAATCCAGGCAGCCAGGAGATGCAGGAAAGGGCAGGGCCCTGGAGACAGATTGCCCACCTCGGGAGCCTGCAGAAGGCACTGGCCCTGATTTCAGCCCAGTGACGCCGGTTTCAGATTTCTGGCCTCCAGAACTGTAGGAGAGTGAATGTGTGTTTTAAACCACTAAGTTGGTGGTAATTTGTTACAACATAGATAGGAAAGTCAAGGGAGTGACGTTTCAGCCGAACCCTCTGAAGTTCGGGCTGGGCTTCCCTGCTGACACGTGGCTGGGGCCACAGAGCCTGAACCAGGATCCAGACCTAGCTAAGGGTCAGGAATCCCTGATCTGGCAGTTGTCCTCAGCCTGGAAGTGACCCACAGTGCATATACATGTGTATGGTTTTTGTTTTTGTTTTTGTTTTTTTGGTGCAGGGCAGGGTCCCGCTCTCTCTCTCCAGGCTGGAGTGCAGTGATGCAGTCACAGCTCACTGTAGCCTTGACCTCTGGGCTCAAGTGATCCTCCCACCCCAGCCTCCAGAGTAGCTGGGAGTACAGGCGCACATCACCATGCCTGGCTTTTTTTCTTTTTTTACTTTTTGCAATCTTCCTGTGTTACCCGGGCTGGTCTCAAACTCCTGGGCTCAAGTAGTCCTCCTGCTTTGGCTGTCCAAACTGTTGGAATTACAGGCGTGAGCCACTAAGCCCCATTCTTTTAAATGTAAAAATGTCAGTTTAGGTATAAATCCCCTTTGCTGCATATAAATGAGTTGAGTATAAATGTATCTTATTAATGGAACAAAATATTTGCTTGGCTTTCTAAATTGGGAATTTTGAACAATCCATAACAGCTCACTGGCTGTGACCAGAACCCACTGAGTGCTCAGTTGCATCACTCAGCTGAATGTCTGTGTCTTGGACAGAAAACTCAGTGGTCTAGCGCCATTTGCCATCTGTCCTGGTTTGCAACCCCTGAAAGCAGAGCCCAAGACAAGGACTTGGGGGCTGATGTTTTGGGGGAAATGACTGGTCCCAGCAGCCTATCCAAGCAGAAGAGGGTGAGAAGAGGGAAGGGGAAAAGCAAATCAGGGGTTAGCTGCTGAGCTAGTGGCCACTGTTAACCAACTATTAGGGCTCCATCATGCTGGGGACATATTTGAGAAGCCATAAGAATGTGCCCTAGAATTGTCTTTCTGGAGGTCAGGAAGTGGGCAGGGGGAGGCATCGACCACAAGGCATCTCTGGGGGGTATATCTCTACAGTGCATCCTGCATCCTGCAGGCTGACCCAGGCTTGGGGCTGTGGTGTGCTGGGATGTCAGAGCACCTACAGATCATGGCAACGGAGTAGTGATTATACCAAGATCTACTATAGCCGGCGTTCCACTTCCACCAAGTCCTCGCTTTGTGCCTGTCCCCTGTGAGTCATAAGAAAGGCACATATTTTAGCTCCATCCACCAAGACTTGAGTTGCCTACCAAGGTCTACCTTAATGCCTTTACAAACCGCCAGCATGGCGGAAGATGTTTAGAAGAATATGGGAGAAAGAGTGTGCATGAATGAAGAGGAATGCAGCGGGAAAGCGCATCTTACCTGCACACCCGTTGTGCACAAGCATTTTTGACCCTCTGTGCGTAGGCATTTTGATTCTCTGCGCACAGGTGTTTTGATTCTCTGCGCACAGGTGGTTTTACTCTCTGCACACAGGTGTTTTGACTCTCTGAGCACAGGCGTTTTGACTCTCTTGAGCACAGGCGTTTTGACTATCTGCGCACAGGCATTTTGATTCTCTGCACACAGGTGTTTTGACTCTGCACAAAGGCATTTTGATTCTCTGTTTGTAGCTTCCTCCCTTGATGTATGTTCAGGTGAATCAGCCCTCGACACTCACAAGCACAGGGGCCATATGCAGGTGAACCAGTCCTTGATCATACCTACGAGCTCAGGGACAATGTGCAGGTGAACCAGCCCTTCTATGAGCACAGAGACCACTGTGCAGGCGTCATCTCTCTTATTATTCATGAAGAGGCCCAGTAATTCCCTCCCCACCCTGAGTTGAGGAGGAAGGATAAGATTTACCCGTGGTCCCAGCATTTAGTGGCAGAGCCAGGATTTGAGTCCATATTCAATTACGGGTCAAGTCGTCAACATACTGATGTTTCCTAGATATTTTCAGCCTCCTAAAGGTTTATTGGGGGACATACAAAGACTCCATCACAAACTTTCTTAGTCTGATTAAGGCAGGAATGTTAACTTCTACTTTGAAAGACTTGAGATTTTATAACCTGCCGTGGGAGAAGGAAACGCAGCAGTGGAGCCTGGTCTGGAATCTGACACCCTCACTTGTCCGCGTCCTGTCTAACTGCAACCTGTGTGGTCTCGGGATTGTTCTCTTTGTGTTTGCTGTTACTCTGCATATCTGGGTTGCTGCTGTTGGCTTTGCCAGTGCGTTGGGTTAGGATCCCAGCTTTTCACTTCCTGATCTCGAGTGAGTCTTTGAAACCTGGTCAGCCTCTGTTCTCTTATCTACTAAATGATGGCATGATGATACCTGTCTGGCCTACCTTACAGGGTTGCTGTGAAAAGCAACCGAGAGGCCAAATGGGAAAGTATGTTATCAACAAGGATACATTATGCTAATGATTTTCTTTTCTTTCTTTTCTTTTTTTTGTGATGATGTTTCACTCTTGTTGCCCAGGCTGGAGTGCAATGGCACAATCTTGGCTCACTGCAACCTCCACCTCCCTGGTTCAAGTGATTCTCCTGCCTCAGCCTCCCAAGTAGCTGGGATTATAGGCATGTGCCACCATGCCCAGCTGATTTTTTGTATTTAGTAAAGACAGATTTCACCATGTTGGTCAGGCTGGTCTCAAACTCCTGACCCCAAGGGATCCACTCGCCTTGGTCTCCCAAAGTGCTGAGATTACAGGCATGAGTCACCACGCCTGGCCTGCTAATGGTTTTCAGAGGCAGCACACATTCCCAGGCCCACTCCAGACCTACAGAATCGGAAACCAAGGGTTGCTGGGCCCAGCAACCTATGTCGTAATCAGCATTCCAGGTAATTCGAATGAATGCCAGTGTTTCAGAACCACTGCCTTATTCACAGAATTTCACAGGTATTATGTGCAATTTCTACTATGTATTTGGCACTAAGTGTCTGGTATGTTTCAAAGAAAGAAAGAAAGAAAGAAAGAAAGAAAGAAAGAAAGAGAGAGAGAGAGAGAGGGAGCGAGGGAGGGAGGGAGGGAGGGAGGGAGGAAGGAAGGAAGGAAGGAAGGAAGGAAGGAAAGAAAGAAAGAAAGAAAGAAAGAAAGAAAGAAAGAAAGAAAAAGAAAGAAAGAAAGAAAGACAAGGTCCCTGCCCTCGACATGGTATACAGGCTGGGAGAAAAACTAAGAGAAACCCACACGAACTGGATGTACTCTAGAGCCCCGTGTTACAGTTGAGGAAAACGAGGCACAGAAAAGATAAGTCATTTAGCAAAGGTAGTGGAGCTGGTGTGAGAAACGTGAACCCACACGTTTGACTCATGACAGTCTCTGGACCCTCCGTTCCCCAGACTGCCTCCCCACCTCATGGGCGGCGCATGGTGTCCCCCCACTTATTCATGGGAGAGGATTCCAAGGTCGAAATCAAAGCCTAGGACGCCTTCCTTGAGATGCTCTCCTTGGCTAGCTTTTAGGTGGTGATTGCCGAAACCTTGGATTAAAACCTTCACCCCCCGCAACCCTGGTAGAGTCCAGGATGATTAAATAGATCAGCCTGGGAGGGTCCAGAAGGGAGGGGGTCTTTCCTGAGTGTGGGTTTGGCCGTGGTGTCTCCTGTGTGACCCAAATGCGTGATGCAGTCTTTGATTTCCAGTCCATGACAGCGCCATGACTCAAGGCCACTGGTGAAGCTGTCCATGCCCAGAGTTCTCTTGGAGTTGACTGCGTTTTCCTCAGATGTTGAATGTCGTCTAGCTTGCCAGCCACGTATTTAAGCGATTCACCTTTGGTGAGTCTTTCTGAAACATTCCACTTGGATTGCCATGGCCGCTGCCCTTGTCTCACACCTGGCCATCAGTTTATGCAGTAATTAAATATGTAAAATATCCGCAAGGACCCCAGCTCCAGCCAGGGAAGCAGAAGCCCAAAGGGGAATGAGAAAGTGGTCTTCCAGCCACACAGGTGTGGGGGGCCCTGTGTCTCACCATCCTCCTGTTTTCCCACTCAAGGGCAGGGGGCCTCTGCCTCCTCCTCCGCTGCCCTGCCAGGCAGGAAGGGTGTTCAGAGAAGGCAGCCACTCGGTGTTGACTGGATCACCGCATCCGCTCGGTGCTGTGCAGGTGCCGGGAGGAGCTCACGGTGTGTAGGGAGCATGCGTGAGCAGGAGAACAAAGCCATTGCAGGTGCTGGGTGCGTGGTTTCTCAAAGCCCCTCCCCATTTTTGTGCTTAGTATTCATTCTAGGTCTAACACAGGAGAGAGGATGGTTATCTCCCTGTTCCTTATCACATTCTCTGTAAAATTGGCAATTTTATGTAATTATAGGGAGGGTAAATGAAGCAGTTGTGTGTTCTGCATAAGAAAATGTCACCGGCGTCAGGTGAGATTTCAGGCCCTCTCACCTGGCTGCATCTTCCATTCCTTGCCCAAATACTTTCTGTTGAAACTGTAATAGTGTTGATTTGACAGCATGAAGCATAAAGGCTTTATCAGTCGACCAGAGTGTTGCTTTCTTTCTTCTGTAAATTAGTTGTTTTGGAGTGGAATGGTCTGCCCTCATAGAGAATGAAAAACCCGGGGTTGGGTCCATGGCCAGGCCACAAGGTCCCCCTGTAGTCTTGGACGTGCTGTGCATGAGGACCCAGCATGGGAACCTGAAGCTGGAGAAGGATGGCATCCCTGTGCTGCTGGAGGAGGGCCAGAGATGCCTCCCCTCTTTTTGAGGTTGGAGCCACCTCTAGAACGAAATCTTGAAATGGATGTTGGGCCCATTCCCATCTCCCTTTCTGACCACACCTACGTCTGGTTTTCTTTCCTTCTCTCTCACCATCTCTTATCCTAGCTGGTCTCTTGGCAAACACTCCTGGCACGCGGCTGTGTACCCGGGTGAAGGCCCACTTCCGTTTGGCCTGACCCTACATCCCGCCTGGCCCTTTGCCCACTGCGTAAGTAGGGAGGGTAGAGAACAGGGGTTGGCACACTTTTCTCTGTAAAAAGCCAGAGAGTAAATATTTTCCGCTTTGTGGGCCATGAGGTCTGTGTCACAGCCACTCTGTTTTGGTTGCACAGAAGTGCCACTGATAAATGGGCGGGGCTGTGCTGGTGAAACTTAGCTAAAGACGCCATGACTTAAATTTCATATCATTTTCACATCATAAAATATTACTCTTTTTATTTCTCCACCAACTACTTAAAAATAGAAAGATTCTTTGTTCACGGGCCATACAAAGACCCGTGGCCAGGTTAGATCTGGCCCATGGGCTGTAGTTTGCCTCTTATTTGGACAAGAATTTTCAGGGTGAACACCCCTCATCCAAAAATTTGAAATCCAAAATGCTGCAAACTCTGAAACTTTTTCAGCACCGACATGATGCCACAGTGGAAAATTTCACACCTAGTCTCACATGACAGGTTTGACAGGTTGCAGTCAAAACTTCAGAACAAAATTATTTAAAATGTTATATAAAATCACCTTTGGGCTACGTGTATAAGGTACAGATGAAACGTAAATGAATTTAGGCTGGGCATGGTGTCTCATACCTGTAATCCCAGCACTTTGGGAGGCTGAAGCTGGCAGATCACGAGGTCAGGAGATCGAGACCATCATGCCTGACATGGCGAAACCGTGTCTTTACTAAAAATACAGAAAATTAGCCAAGCATTGTGGCATGCACCTGTAGTCCCAGCTAGAGGCTGAGGCAGGAGAATCGCTTGAACCCGGGAGGCAGAGGTTGCAGTGAGCCAAGATTGTACCACTGCACTCAGCCTGGGTGACAGAGTGAGACTCTGTCTCAAAAAAAAAAAGAAAGAGACATAAAGGAATTTAGTGTTTAGCCTTGAGTCCCATCTGCAAGGCATCTCATTGTGTATATGCAGATGTTCCAAAATCTGAAATCCGAAACACCTCTGGTCCCAGGCATTTTGGATAAATGGTACTCAGCCTATATTTAGTTCTACTTTGTACCTTGGTTCTACTGACTGGCTCTGGTGTATGGTGGAGGGTGAGGATGGAGCAACCCTATCATCCAGCTGTCGGGGATACAGGATGTAGAGGCTCCTCTGGCCGATGGCTCCATTGATGTCCACTGTGGCAGCTTGGAAATGTAAGAAGTAGGCTTACAAGTTTTCCAGTTTACCCAAAACCAGCCTAAAATATGCTTCACCTCAACCCTTCAAGAACTATGTCCCATAACTACTGGATTGGACTTTTGGGCCCATTCCTGAGGTTGTTAGAACCAAATACGTTTTGGGGTGTTCCTGCATGTTCACCAGGAATGCATGGAAGTCTGGCCTGAAACACTCAAGTCTGCAGTGTGTACCAGCTCTTGGTGTGGTCAGCACAGGCTGGCCTGTGGGTTGAGCTGGGTGAAGAGTTTCATGGAGCATTTTCAAATCTTGTCACTCCCTCAGCAACCCCTGAGATGCGCAGAGCCATGAGAATTCCTTTTCCCAATTCGCAGATGGAGACTCTAAGGTCTGATGAATTCATCTGGTGGGGCTGTTGTCAATGAAACACCAACTGCTGGGTGGTTTCCGCAGCGGGAACGGATTGTCTTACGCATCTGGAGGCTTGGAGTCTGACGGCGTCAGCAGGGCTGGTTCCTTCTGAGGCTGAGGGAGAATCCGTTCCAGGCTTTTCTCCCTTAGCTTCTGCGGATTTGCAGGTAGCCGCTGGCTGGTAAAGCCTCACCCCCATCTCCATCCTCCTGTCACCTGTTCCTCTCTGTGTGCATATCTGTTCACTTCCCCCTTTTTATAAAGTCACTGGGTCATATTGGCTTGGGCCTCACCTGATGATCTCGCTTTAGCTTGATCATGCCTCGAAGACTCTGTCTCCAAATAAGGTCACATTCTGAGGTGCTGGGGATTAGGACTTAACATGCAAATTTAGGGGGCACACAATTCCATCTGTAACATTTGGGAAATGGGGGGAACAGCTCTCTTGGTGACTGTCTGGAATGAGGATTTGGGATGTAGATGACGGTGGTCATCTCTGTGTATGAATATAGCTTCCTGTCTGAATGTGGCGGGGTGAGGACCACAAGTTGCCTGTCATTTATCCACTTGCCCTTTCACACCCACTGAGGTGGGAGGAATTTGCAGATTTGTCGTCAGCTGAGACTGTCAGCCACTGTTAAAACAGCTACTCGGACAGACAAAGCGACATAACTGCCCTTCTCCCTGCAGCGCACAGTGGGAGAAGACACTTGTGTTTTGACCTGCTGAAGACAACGGAATCTTGTCTTCTTGGCATTGTGGTTTATGGAGATCTGCCCCAAATGGTTAATGACAACACTGATATTTCTTGAAACAACCGGAGAATAAGGCATCTTCCAGACTTGATGCTACATTCATCCACCCACACTAAGCTGCGTGATTTCTTGGGGCCCCTGAAGGATGATGGGCCCACACTGGTGTATGGTGGTGCCCGTGGGAGAACAGTGCTTGAATGAAAGATTGTGCCCCTTTTTTCTCAGTAAGGCTGGTCCTTGTCTAGAGACCTTGGGCCTCTGGAGCAGTTGATCAGGAGGTGGGGAGGTGGAAAGGGGCCAGCGGTTCTGTCCACTGAATCCATCCACTGGAACCTCCCAGACATGACAGTTAGATCTAGATTCCCTCCTCCCCCTCCACTCCAGCACTGAGGGGGCCAGTAGTGCTATGTGTACACCTGTCCCTGCCCAGAGTCCAGTGCTGGCATCTCTGGGTCCCCTGTCAGGGAAGCTGGGTCCTCATACTTAGGCATGAGGTGTGAGTTTACCCAGTCATCCCCCTGTCCAGGGAGCCTGCCGGGGATTTATGTGATGAGATGCAGCTCAGCTTCAGGACGGTGAGGCCATTAAGTAAAGATGCTGCCTAAAGAACCTGCCAGAAGGAAAGCTCCAGAGGGTTTGCAGGGCCCTTCTCCAAAAACGCAAAGAGAATCGGCACCAAAGCCACAGTGACGGAGGGTGTTGTCAGCGCAACCTCTCTTTAAATAGAGAAGGAAGCGCAGCGGCTTTTTGGAATTGGGACGAGATGGCATCTGGAGTTGTCCAGCAAAGATTTATTTTGTGCCTTGGGGGCGGGAGCTGGGCAGCCTGGGGAGAGCAGGGCGGCAGCGAGGATGGAGAGGCCAAGGCCACATGCAGGCCACACACAGGTCATTTTCCTCAGGGCTGCTGGAGCGCGGCTCTCCAGGGATCTCTGTGGCCTTGGCAGCCCCCACGACCGAGTTGGGTGAAGCGAGCTGGGGGAGGAGTGTCATAAAGAGGAAGGCATCGGGGGCCCCTGGAGATGGACACATTCCTGCCATGTGGGCTGTGGGTCTGGACAGCAGCTGGCAGTCTTTGGTCTAGGTCTTTCCCACAGCCTGGGAGGCTGGGGAGTTCCTGTGAGGGGAGCGGGTCCCTTCTGGGAGCACTCGGTGGGGCAGGGAAAATACCCTTGCTGTCCCCGTGTTGGGCTTGTGTCGGGAAGTGCCCCGGGCAGAGTGAGGCGGCTGAGATGAACCCCGGTGGTGGGTTTCCCAAAGCTCCTGTCAGCTGATGTTCGGGCCACACGTTCTCTTGGGGTGATCTTCTGTGTCATGGGACTCACACTCTCCTCCTTTCCTCACTGGCCCAGTAGTAACCGCTGCCACTTGAGGGTGTACCCCACTGAGGCAGGTCCTGGGTCTGCCCTTTATGACAGCCTGAGATGGACCCACCTGATGAAGGGGCACAGCAGTGCCAGTGCCTGCCCAGAGTTCAAGCTGGAGATTACAAGTACCCTGACTAGGGCATAGGGGCTTGGGGTACAAAGGAAAGAAGGGGCACCGGGTTCTCAGAGCTGCTGGTACAGTGGCTTTCAAAATCAGAAAGAAGGCTGGGCGTGGTGGCTCATGCCTATAATCCCAGCACTTTGAGAGGCTGAGACAGGCAGATCATGAGGTCAAGAGATTGAGACCATCCTGCCCAGCATGGTGAAACCCGGTCTCTACCAAAAAAATAAAAAAATTAGCTGGGCGTGGTGGTGCACACCTATAGTCCCAGCTACTTGGGAGGCTGAGGCAGGAGAATTGCTCGAACCCGGGAAGCGGAGGTTGCAGTGAGCCAAGATCACACCACTGCACTGGAGCCTGAGTGACAGAGCAAGACTCTGTCTCAAAAAAAAGGAAAAGATAAAAAGAAAAATCAGAAAGAAGAAACAGGAAATGCATGCTCACCGTAGAGCAAATGGGCAAAGCTGCAGAAGTCTGAAAAGGCAGGGATACATACCCATGAAGACAGCCCCTTCATATTTTCACTTCCCCCAGGTCTTTTTTCAGTGCCCTTTTTTTTCTCTTAAGATAATGAGATTTTCAGCTGTTCTGTCTTGACACGACTCTTTGGAGAACAAATACTTTGAGAAATATTCTGAAAAGCTCTGAGCAACATGGTAGACCCGTCTCAAAGGAGGGGGATGGACGGATGTCGGGGTCCTGCCTTCTGTGCGGTAAACAGGGCCGCCTTGTGATTCCTGTCCAGAAAGTCAGCCTGGGTGCGGGTGGCTGCGCAGGAGTCACGGTGGCACCTGCCATCGCTTGTCTCTTCCCAGCTTTTGTTTTTGTCTTCTCTGGTTTCAGATCTTTTGTCATATTTGTGCATATATTTTGTCACATTGTGGCTTTTTTCATAGCGTTCATTGATTCTTTTCCTTTTGCCTGTGTGATTTTGTACATCACTTGGACACTTAGAAGGTCTGTGTCTACATAGAGAGTAACTATACAACTAGATTTTCTGTTACCTAACGGGCGATTTCCTTTCCTCCCTCCCTCTCCCTCATCCCCTTTTATTGATCTGGAATTCATTTTATCTTTGGGTCTGAGTTGAAGCGCCGAACAGGGAGTCTGTTCTCTGAACACCAGCCAGCTGTCCCAGCATCACAGGGAATGATTCTTTCCTTCCTGAGTGGTTGTGATATTTAATTGCATGTTAAATATTTACACGGGTGGAGGTCTGTTCTGGGCTGTCTGGTTTCTGCGGAGGCTGACTGGCCATGATTTTGGGAAGGTGTCCAGAAGGAAGTTTCCCCTCCTTTTTTTACCATCTGATGAGGTCCCAGATTCCTCTGAAGGCTGGGGCCACTCTGTTACACCTGTGGAGAAAGTCAGCCTGAGGGGGAGAGGGGGTCGTGGTGGCACCTGCAGTCCTGCCTGTCGCGTCGATGTTGGCCAGTTCTGCTCTCAAAGGCGCTGGCTCTGAAGTGATGTCAGCACCATGTGACTCAAAGAGGAGACCCCACTGCTGTAGTGTGTCTGGGGTTCATCTTCGGGGCTCAGCTGATAAGATTCTTGTGTTGCATTAGCGAGGCCAGTTGTTGCAGCAGAAGTAATGGCAGGTGACGGAGACTCAGCATTGGGGTGAGAAAAGGCACAATAAGCTGTTGTCACAGGCAGGGCTCCCTGTGAAGCGGACTGTGACGCAGAGGCCACTGGGCGGGATGTTTAGGTTTGCTGGGAAGCACAGCAGCAAGGGCAGAGGACAGTGAAGCTGGGACGCAGCCCGTCACCGACCCCACAGGAGCTCTGGCCTGGGCTGGCCTGCCGCGTCACGCCGAGTCAGGATAGGGTGAGGGGCAGGCCTTGTTACCCTGTGTTGGTCACTGGCTTGGTCATTGGGAAGGGGGCTGGTATGGCATTGGGGAGAGCTCCCTCCACTGAGACAGTTCTGGGTGGCCTCGGTGAAGGGGATCTGGGGCACAGGGTGATGTCTGCCACCGTCCTCACCTGCTGTGGACGCGCACTGCAGAGCAATCTGCCCTCCAGGACGTGGAGGGGCCCTGGCGGGAAGCACAGGCCTGAGGTCTGCGCTGGTTGGGACTGAAACTCACTCGTGTTTCCTTCCTGTCTTGCAGCATCTCCCTTTTCTCCTGGACGAAAGGCCGTCGTGTCCTGGGACTTCTCTGACATCGGGAGGCTGAGACTGTGCCAGGTAGGCCGTGTAGGCACGCTGTGAGTGGGTTTCCCTACCTGGACCTTCTTTATCGTGTCATGACCAGGTGCCAGACCTGTAGGGAGACAGAGCAGCTGCAGGAGGGAGAAAGTTCTGGAAGCTTCCGATGACACTTGACCTTTCACAGGCATTGCAGTCCCGTCCCTTGTGGCACTCTATCCCTGGCCTCAAAGCCCACAGTGTTGTCCCCAGCGTGAGATGGTCGTTTGTCATCCTGGCATCCAGAAACCTGGCCCTGGCGCTTTCTCAGAACAGCCCCATGTTTCTGTTTTCCGTGAATCCCCTTTCAGGGACACCCATGGAATGTTCTCACTCTTCTGAGAAAGCCAGGCTAGCAGCTCATCCCCCACCAGCGGCTGTGGGACAGAGCCTGGGTTGGCTGTCCCCTCATCCCCTCATGTGATGCTTTGAGAACAAAAGAGGGATTGTTCTCATGTCACAGAAGGACAAGATGGGAATGGACCTGCGGTTACAGGTCACCCTCCCTGGGGCGTCGGGGGAGCATGTGTCCTTGAGACCCACTGGCAGAAAATGTTCCAAGGAAGCCTTGGCTGGTGTTGGTGAGGAAGAGCTGGATTAAATGGTGTTCTGGTAAAATGTTCCTGGATGTTTTCTTGGCTGTTCGTGGCCTTTATTCTCCTGGTTGGCAATAGGAGGAACACTGTCCTTTGTAAGGTCAATTGGATAGGATCATCTAACTCATAGGGCACAGCCTTTATTTGCTTAAAAAGCAACATATGAGGCCTGTAATCCCAGCACTTTGGGAGGCTGAGGTGGGCAGATCCTAAGGTCAGGAGTTTGAGACCAGCCTGGCCAACATGGTGAAACCCCATCTCTACTGAAAATGCAAAAATTAGCCAGGCATGGTGGCCCATGCCTGTAGTCCCATCTACTTGGGAGAAGGCTAAGGCAGGAGAATTGCTTGAATCTGGGAGGCGGAGGTTGCAGTGAGCTGAGATCTCGCCACTACACTCCAGCCTGGGCGACAGAGCAAGACTGTCTCGTGGGGGTGGAAAACAAGGCAACATACAAGTCTTTCCCCACCAAGTAGAAAGGATTGGCTCTAAGTAAACACAACATTTGGATGCTCAAGGCCAAAGGGGGAGCTGAGAAGCCACAACTCATAGTGGGATTCCTATTCGGGCCGTGTTTGAATTTCCAAAGCCCTTCCAAATCAAGCAGGCAGCTACTTGCACTCTTTCCGGTTTTTCTTTAAATCCTGTAAACTGAGGGTAGCTGATTGGATTTTGTTTCAACTTCTCCCCTGACCCCTTCTGTCCTGTCTCTTTGTTTTCCAGTATCGGCCTGTGCCTTAGGATGGAGAGAATGTTTGAGATGTGCCAGGAGGCTCAGGGCTTTTCGTTGTGATGTCAGGAATTCAGGAGCTTTCTGGTCCCAGGGTCAATCCTCCGCCCTCTGGGGCTTCAGTGACTTGAAACACTTCAGCCCAGGCGGAGGCCACCAGAGGCCTTTCCTTATAAGTGCAGACCCTGGCCCTGGAGGCGGTGGTCTCTTTGGGCTGCGGTGAACTCTCCTGAAAGGCGTCCACATTCCTGGCATTCTTTTGGCCTGGCATTGGTCAGAAAGCGGGGGTTTCTAAAATCAAAGGCAACCATTGCAGCTTGGTTCTTCTCTGTAGATAAACTGGGGAGAGACAGGGGCTGTGCAGCTTTTGTGCCCCTACATGGGCTCGCCTCGCTGGGATCTGGATTTGTGGCTTGGCCAGAGCAGGCCCCATCCTGGGCAAGGCAGGAGGAGGTTAATGGGGGTCCCTTTCAGGCTCCAGCAGTTTCTTGGGCGGCACGCATGTGGTTTGCTTTTTCTGGCCCTATGCCAGAGTTACTGGGGCAGCAAGACGTCTGGGAAGAGGAGCAGGAGGGTGGGACGGGTGCTGCCATCCCACAGTGGTGCCCGCTTGTCTCCATGGCGGGCACACAGGCTTCCGGGAACCTGGTGAGGGAAGCACACCCAGACTTGCCCTGGATACAGTGGGCAGAGCATTGTAGGCGCCTCTGGGTGGAGTTTAGGGGTGCTTAGGTCCCCACAGCAGTTACAGAGACCATCCACAGGCTACTGCACTTTGAGACAATTTTTGTTTTGCCTTGTTTTCCCAGAGGCACAAATGCAGTGTTTTCTCCTGCTTCTGAATATTCGCAGTCTGATTTGCCTGGGGGTGGTGGAGAGACAGAGCTGCCCAGGGTTTCCACTTCCATGCCCTGAGTGTTGCCTGAGGCAAAGTTTGTGATTTGCATGTAGTTCCTGCCTCACAGGTTCAAGTTGTTAACCTGATTCTGATCCCACTCTCATCACTGGCAGAGGTAGTTTATCCTTGTGCCTGCTGCCCTTCAGGATGAAGGAAGGAGCAGAAATGCTCCCTGACTTGGTTCCTGAGACCGGAATGAATGACGGAGGAAACGAAGGCTAACAGCTGCTCCTCCGGGGAGTGTCGGCCAGGAGATGGAGCTGGCGGGGGGACCGAGGCCCCACAAGGCCTCGCCCTGTGGTTGTTCCCACCGTCCCACTGATGGCTGGGAAGGGTGAGCTTCAGCCCCTGGCGGCTTCAACAGCCACCCCTGTAGTTGTGTCTGCTCAAGGCCTGGGAACACCCTGCCTGTTTCACAGATGAGAAACTCATCTCAGAGGACTCAGAGACCCAGAGTACTTCAAGTTCAGAGGGTGGTGAAGAAGTACCAGAGCCCAGCCTGGAGTCTGGCTGCATTTATGTGCCCCTAAACCACTGTTCTGTTCCCTTAGCTTAGCTAGTGCCTGGGAGGGCCCAGGGGCCACAGGGGCTGGAGCCATGCCCCCCACTCTAGCTCTGGCCAATAGGAATAAACTGTGAGCCACAGACAGGAGACGTAAAAATGAACGGGTAAAGATGATTTTTCTTCTTTGGACTGTAAATTCACATGACAGTAGACGGTGCAGTGAAGAAATGGGTGGTAGTGAAGTCACCAGCTCTCGGCAGGGTGACTGGCCACGACAGCTCTGCCTGGCCACCTCCTGCCCAGGTGATATGGAAAGTCTTCAGGGGTCAGTTCAGACTGAGGGTCTCCAAACGTTCCTAGCTCTGTGTGTTTGGTTAGCTTCTTGTTTGTTGGGTTTGTTTTTGTTTGTTTGTTTTGATTTGATTTGATTTTTGAGACGGAGTCTCACTCTGTTGCCCAGGCTGGAGTGCAGTGGCGTGATCTTGGCCCACTGCAACCTCCACCTCATAGATTCAAGTGATTCTCCTGCCTCAGCCTCCCGAGTAGCTGGGACTACAGGCACACACCACCACGCCTGGCTAATTTTTTGTATTCTTAGTAGAGATGGGGTTTCGCCATGTTGGCCAGGATGGTCTCAATCTCCTGACCTCGTGATCCGCCTGCCTTGGCCTCCCAAAGTGACGTGAGCCACTGTGCCCGGCCTGGTTTTGGTTTTGAGGTGAGTTGACCATTGCACTGGGCATCAAGTGCATTCCTGGTGCTGCGTCGCCACCACTCTCTCTCGTTTCAAAATTTCCTCATCACCCTGGAGGAGCACCCTGTACTCACCAAGTGACCACTCCCATTGCCCCCTGCCCCCGCCTCTGGCAACCACTAATTGGTTTACTTTTGAGGTTTGCACTGGGCTTGGTTCTCATGGCCTTCCATCTGTGACCAAGATCTTGGCTTTCATACATCCTTGGGACAGAGCAGCTAAGGCCAGTGTCCTTAATAGCATGACCAGGTCTGCTTGGACTGTCCATGGAGGTGACCTTCAGGCACTGATTCTGCACCTGCCAAGGTCTGACCTTCAGGTTATCAGCAGATAATCCAGTACAGGAGAAGGGCACTTGGGGCCATGCGGTGGCAGAATGGGAAGCCGTGCTCAGCGTCTCTCCAAGCCTCTGCATTCCAGTGACGATGTCCGCAGAGCCTCGGGAAATAAACCGCTTCGAGTGCCCATTGGTGAGGCTGTCAGCTGCCAAAGGGAAGCTGAGGAATCTGGATGGAAGAGAAACGTGAGCCTCACTCCCGGTGACACATTGGACTAAGAACGGTGCCTGCCTTCTTAAGAGGCTTGTTTTGTGGTGTCATAACTAGCCTGCCTGACACCCTTCTCAAAGCAAGCATGTCGTGAGGACGCAGGAGGGATTCTTAGCATACTTGAGGCTTTGGGGATAAATTCCACTATTGTTTATTTCAAGAGCCTTTGAATCCCTGGCTGAAATCTCCCATTTTTGAAGAACCTTCCCATCAGATCAGAAGAGCCATGATTTTCCTGCCTTTGTGTTTGGAGTTGCCCCCCACCCTGCTATTGGTTCATTATTTAAAGTTGACTGGGCAGACTGCAATTTTGGAAGGGCACCTGGATGTATTTCATTTCTTGAGTCAGAAAAATACCTATGCAAAGAGCTTCTAACTAAGTATGGACAGAAACAATAGCATGTTACAGAAATCAATTTCCTTAGACCCCTGTTTCCTCGTGGGTAGCGATGGGAACTGTGTCTCTGAAGGTTTCAACGACTAAAAAGGAATCAAAGATGCCCTCAGACTTGCTCAAGAAGAAAAGGCGGCAGGATTATTGGAATGATCCAGAAATAGAGTATAGTGAGTCCTCTCAAACTTTGAGGAATGAATTGGTCATCAGAAATTACGCTTTCCTCTGACCTGTGCATCTGGCTCTGTCACCTGGCCTCTGCTGCTCACGGGCACACACCTGGCCCAGGAGTGGCCCAGCCAGTGCACAGCAGCCCTTTGCAGGCCCTGCCCTTGGGCCGCTTTTGAGTTTCCCAGCATCCAGGTCCCGGAAGCAGCTGGTTGGGCCAGCTCAAGCTCTGGGTCCACTGTGGATTGATTCCCCCGTACCTGGTCTCCACTGCTGATGCATCTTGGGAGGGGGTGAGGCCACAGGGGTGTCCAAGCTGGGGATGTGCCTGGGCCAGGCAGTGACAGACATTGGGACCCCCAGGCAATCAGGGAAGTGGCACTCATTCATCCTCGGCTGGGATTCTCTACAAGCTCCCTCCCTCCCTCCCTCCCTCCCTTCTTCCTCCTTTCAGAACTCCCACAACCCCATCACTTTAAGCAAGTCCTGGAGCCTCTCTGGGCCTCACTTTTCTCACCTGTTTACGGAGGTCCCCCGAGCGAGCCTTAGCTGTGGGATTCTCTGTTAACATGTTATTGATGTGACCTGGGGTGCCCTGTCCCTGGCATTTCATTCATGCTGTTCTCCCATGCAGGCTGCTTTTCTGATCTGGGGCTGCCCTCTGTTCCCAGGGGATATGAAGGTCAGAGGAGGGATTAGCATGATCCACTGGCCAGAGTCGTTAACACGGAGCCCCTCCTTCCAAGAGGTCAGCAGGAGGCTTAGCCAGAATGGAAAGGCTGGATCCTGGGGTCAGCCTGTGATGCTTTCTCCCTGAGCCTCTGACATGGAAGAAGTCAAGCTGCGACATTCGTGTCCCCATTGCACAGAGCGGGTCCTGGAATCCCACACATGGTGTGCCCAGAATCTTCTTTTCACTCAGTTCGAGGGCCAGAGGGACTCAAAAGATCACAGAGCCCAGCCTGGCATTTGGCAGAGGAGGAGGCAGAGATGTAACGACCAGGGACTTGTCCCGGGTCTGACCGGCCGTCTGGCACCTCACTCCCTGGGGCCTGTCCCCACTGCCAGCAGCCCCTGCGTAGGTTCTGCCTTTTTCTGCACCGGTGGTATCCCGCATTGCCCCAGCTGCTTGCGGGCAGGCATCACCTTGTTCTGACCCCTTTCCTTCCCCCAGCTTCCCCCAGGCAGTTCTGGACTTTGCTGTCAGTAAACACAGCTTGACCCTTTCCCTTCTTACCTTGTCATTGCCCATCAATCCCGTTTACACAGTGCTCACTTTTGTATCCCAGCTGGGCCACAGAGCCTCGTCTCTGCCTCCAGTTTTTGAGAAATTAATTATAAACAGTGTTGACACAGCCTCCAGCTTGACCTGGGGCGTCCGCGGCTCTTCCCAGCTTTGGTCTTCTGAAGGTAACCGTTATCAGGAACAGAACAAATATGTTTATACTGGACTCCTGGGCCCTTGGCATGGTCCTTTGAGAGGGCCTGGGAAACCCCTGAAACTACATGCAGAACTTTGCAGATGGAGGTGGTTTTCTAAAGAGAACCACCAGAGACTTTGTCAGATTTCTTAGAAGATTTGCACCCTCAAAATGTGGTAACAAACCCTGAGCTGGAGGAAGGCCTGAGACAAGCCTATCAGGCTTGGAGATAAGATAAGCCTAAGATAAGCCGCGCTAGGACCTAACGGGGCCTGAATGTCTTGGCTGCAGTGCGTAGCTGAAACGGAGATGACACTTGACAGAAACCAGTGTAAAGCTCTCCTTCCCTTTCTTTAGCTTTTATTTCTTTTGCTTTTCATTAAGTGCAGATATTATTTGCCCACTTACAGAACAGGGAAGACCTGGCTTCTGAAAATTAGAGTTTTCGTTGAATTTGGTCTTCTTCTGAACAATCCCTGAAAGTCCATGGTGCTCTCTAGATAGGTCCATAGAAACCCACGGTCCAGGGCGAGAGGCAGCATCCAAGCAACCTGTGGGCAGGTGACGGAGAGAAGGGTCTTCACGAATCGTTCGGGCTACTTGATGTTCAGGCCTGGACGTGCTGCATTTGAAGAGGAATTATGAATTGGCTCTCAAAGGAGGGTGAGGTGTTTTTGTGTTTTTTGCTTTTGTTTTTTGTTTGTTTGTTTGTTTTTGAGATGGAGTCTCACTCTGTCGCCCAGGCTGGAGTACAGTGGCGCAATCTTAGCTCACTGCAACCTCCGCCTCCCAGGTTCAGGTAATTCTCCTGCCTAAGACTCTGGAGTAGCTGGGATTACGGGTATCTGCTTCCACACCCGGCTAATTTTTGTATTTTTAGCAGAGACAGGGTTTCACTGTATTGGCCAGGCTGATCTCAAACTCCTGACCTCAGGTGATCTGCCTGCCTCGGCCTCCCCAAAGTGCTGGGATTACTGGTGTGAGCCACCACATCGGGCCGGAGGGTAAGTTTTTAAATGATGCAGTTCTGGGGCCATCGTCAGGTTTGGAGATGAGGAAGCTGCAGGAGAGAACTGTCACGCTACAGGGTTTGGAGAACTCTCCTGCAGGCTTATTTTATATTTAAATTATGCATGATGGTTTGTAGTTTGCCAAGCTCTCTTGGGTTTGTTATGTTGCGTACTCTTCTCAAGGACAGGTGGGTTGAGCCAAGTATTCATTAGCAGCCTCGTTTTACGGATAAGGGAACGCGTGCCTCAGAGAAGCTGAATGGTCATCAAACCAAGGTCAAGCCGGATACAGTGGTTCTCATGCCCGTAATCTAAGGGAGGCTGAGGCAGATGGATCACTTGAGTCCAGGAGTTCAAGACTAGCCTGAGCAACATAGCAAAACGTGGTGTCTACTAAAACTTAGCCAGTCATGCTGGTGACACCTGTAGTCCCAACTACTCAGGAGGCTGAGGTGGGAGGATTGATTGAGCCCAGGAGGTCAAGGCTGCAGTGAGGTGAGCTGTGATCACGCCACTGCATTACAGCCTGCATGACAGAGCAAGACCCTGTCTCGATCTAAAAACAAAACAAAACAAAACAAGTAAAACAAATTAGGCCATACATTTGGCAGGGATGGACCCAAACAGAATCTTCTGCTCCCAGTGCCGTGACACGGGCACCCTAAGCAGATGGGCTACGTTCAGATAACAGAAGGCCACACAAGATTCTAGAATTTGCTGCAGAGGGAGGAGTTGCCCGACAGTAGTAGATTCCGAGGAGGGCCTGGATCAGCCGCCAGCGGGAATGCTGATTCCGTTCTGCCTTTGATCCTTGATTTCAAAAGAACTTGAAGTAATCTGAACCTGGCTGCCATCTGCCCAGGTGTAGATGTGTGCCAGGAGGCAGGTCTGCATCTAAGTTGCTATGAAATAGTTTTCCCAACTTGGATGCTACATTTCTTTAGAAATTCTTCAAGCTATCACATATGAATGGGCTCCTGACTGAGTAAGCCCAGGGCTTTGGTGGATGGGGTGTGGCTGGCAGCAGGGTCAGCATGACCCTGTCCTTTCAGTCTCCTGTGTTGGGCCCAGGAAATAGAACCCAGGGGCTGGAACCATTGTGACCCAGGAGAGCCTTCCCCTGATCAGGGCCTGGCCCTCAAACACCAGATCCTGGGGTGGACTTAGATCCTGCACACCCAGGCCACAGAGGCAAGGGTACCAATGTATTCATTTGACAAGAAAAAAGGGGATACTTTGGAGGTACAAATAGTGTGTCCTTGCCGTACAGGCAGGAGGATGAGAGCAGAATAAGGGTCATTCGCAGGATGGAGTGGCTGTTTACTGTTTTTATCTGCTGAGAAGCAGACCCTGTTTTCTTCTCGTTTCGCCAGCACCTGTGTGTAGCCTGGACTCTGGAACTAAACTCCCTGTTCTGGGGAGTGAGGGGTTTGAATCGTGATGAGGAACAGCCGCTGGCTCTGCTCACTGACCTCTGTTGGGCCTTAGTTTGCTCATCTGTAAAATGGGAGTGAGAGGTCACAGCCCAGATCCCTGGGAGGGAAGGGTTCAGCAAACATTTGCTGCCTTTGTGTCAGGGGAAGATTTGTTAAAATGCAGGTTACGGGGAGTGCGGCGCCTTCCCAGTCAAGCTCCTCTGCAGGGAGATGTGGCTCTGGCATAAAGAAGCTGAACTCACAGTGATGGTGACAGAGGCCGGAGGCTGCCAGGATTGGAGTTTCTGCATCCAGGTGGCCCCAGGGATGGCCCCACCCCTGGCCTTACCTCGGTGTCACTTTAGGGGCCACAGTCTGTTTCTGTTTTTTTCTCAGGTGGTTTGAGCCGGGTTTTTAGAGTCCTAGAAAAGCCCCTTAGATGGCCCTAGGTACCTGCCCTCTGTGGGGTGCCTTGCTCCTGTGGGACTGCAGGCTTTAGGGCTCCCTGTTAGCACCCTGACTGCTCCTAGCTCCTGGCAGCCACTAGGTGAAGGTTGCCTTGGCTTCCGCTGTTGGTGACTTTTTCCCTGTGCCTCACTGACTAGGCCCCCTCCTAACTCCTCACTAAACATACTTTTTCTTTTCCTATGCTTTAGTAGTTTGTTGCTCACGGTAACAAAATACGCTCCCAGTGTCACAGTCACTTTTCATAAAGGTATCTTTCCAGACTGTTCTCTGTGCATGTGTGTAATATTTTAGTCCCAAATGGGTTCCTCATGGGCACGTTTTTAAGATGTCATTGCCTGTAGTGGCCTTAGTGGCACTGGGTCTCTTTAGGGTGGTTTTGCTTCTTTACAGGCTTTCATTATTTTTTTCGAGCTTTTTTTGAAATGAAGTTCACACGATATATAATTTACCATTTTGAAATGTCACAGTTCTGTGCTATATAGAAGATTCACAGAGTCATGCCGCTACCACCTCTCTCGATTCCCAGAACGTTTTATCCACCCTAACGGGCACCCGTCAGCAGTCGCGGCCTCTTCTTCCAGCCCCTGATAACCGCTGCTCTGCTTGCAGTCTCTATGGATTCCTATGGATTTGTGTATTCTGGACATTACTTATAAACAGAACCATACAATATGTGGCCTTTTGTGACTGTCTTCTTTCACTGCAGAGTGTTTCCAGGGTTCACACGCCCTGCCGCATGTGTCAGAATCCCATTCCTTTTTATGGCTGCATAATATTCCGTTGTATGGCAATACCACATTTTGTTTACACTTTCATTTGTTGATGGACATTTGGGTCGTTGCCACCTTCTGGCTATTATGACTGGTGCTGCTAGGATTCATGTATTTTGATGGTCTAATTCTATTCTAAGAGCTGTCTTCCATCATTTCTGGGTTCTTGGAGGGACCCCTGGCTTTTGATTCCTTCTCCCCAACTCCGTGCCTATCCCCAGGATTTTATGAATCTCCCAGGAGCCAGGGCTTGGTCTGTGTTGAACTCCCTCTTGGCATGGACCAGGAAGGGTCACCGTCACATGAAAGCCTGTGTTCAGTGCTGTCCGCCTGCAGACTGGCTTGGCTGTTAACACAGGAACTCGAGGAAGCGCTGCTTATGGAGAGCAGGGTATTCAACTACCGTCCTAGTCCAGGTGTTCGCACGTGCCACACGGGAGGCTTGTGAAAAAGCAGCTTCCTGGGCCTCCCCTGTGCTGGCCGTGTCTGTCTGCCTGTCTGCCCCTCCCAGCCCTGCCGTGCTGTTGGCCTGGGGAGTGATATCTGAATTGGCTGCACCCCAGGGAGCTCCCCTACCTCCTGGCTTGCCGTGGAGATGGAGGGGTCAGGGGAGCCCCTCGCCTGGGGCTGACTCTGCCCCCCTGACCGGGGGTCCCTGTCTCCCCCAGGTTCCAGGAGAGGCTTCCCTCTTCGCCACGTCCCCCAGCATCACCTCCCCTAGGGGGTCCCTGCCTTGTTGTAAATTGTCTCTTTCCCATTGGGACCTTGAGTGATGTCTCAGCCCTACTGAGTGAAGATCTCCAAGGCAGGCCCAGAACCTGAATTTGAACAAATCTTCCCCTGACACCTTGAGCCCCTGCCCCTGCCACCCCCCAGTTGTTGACCTTGGCTTCCTTGTGTCCTGGCCACAGGCTGACCTCTCTGGTGCTTCTACCTTTCAGAGCTTCAGAGGCAGCAAATGTTTGCTGACCCCTCCCAGGGATCCAGGCTTTGCAGGTTTCACACACGTCTTACAAAATGCATTGGGGGCAGAATGGGAGGAAAGCCAGAGCATGATGACTTTGGGAAGGGTGGCCCATTGTAAACAAGCCAGCGCTGGCCGTCCCAGGGTCCCAAGCAGGCTGGCTTGGTGGGGGTCCCACGCAGCCAACCACTCTTTTGGCTCCTGCGGCTGGAACCCCCTGTTGCGTGCCTGCCTGTGTCCCTGGCTGTGGGAGGCGCCATGGGGAGGTTTTGATCCCTGGGTGGCTGGGAAGCCGGCCTGGACCCTGCAGCTGTCCAGCCCCAGTCACTAATCCTGGGCAGTAGCCGCCTGTCCTGGCACGGTGCTGGACTGGCTGGAGCGGAGTGACCCGAGAGTGGGGCCTGCTTTGTACCCAGCGCACACACCGGCCATGGCTTTTCTGACCTAGCGTGCAGGATAGAAAAAGGACAGCAGGTGGGAGATGGGAGTCAGCCTCAGTCCCGTTTGCCTTCGCGAGCTTTATTCCACGCTGTTTTCCTTCCTGCCCTTTTCCTTTGGACTGGGAATGGGTGTGTTAGAAAATTCCAGAAGGGCCACTTGCTGCCTGAGGGTATTGTACCAAATATCGTTTGTTTGGTAAAGATTGGAAATCTGTGGGGTAGCATTTTTTTTCAGGAAACAAAGCATAGTGCCTTTTATTTCTAATGGATTTTTATGTGTAATACAAAAGCATTCCTGGAAGGAAGCCAGTGGATGAAGGTCCGGATGGTGCTGGGCTGGCTGAAGTCAGGACCATAGGACTCTGAGAAGCGAAGCAGAGGGAGTGGGCCTGTGCTCTCAGGGCTCCCCTTGCTCTGCTTCGCCAGGGGCCACCCAGCCTAGATTTCTGCTGGGCCAGCACGCCGCAGGCTCTGGGACGAGACTGGCAAAGCCAAGGGCACGAGGCCTGTGCCTGAATGGAAGCATCTGTCTGTGCTGCTGCTCAGCTGCCGAAACCCTCCAGCTCTGACCCTCCATCTGGGCTTTGCCTGGGCCTGGGTTAGGGGAGATAAAGGGAGGGGTACCCAGGGCAGGACCTGAGTGACAGCAGCAACATGGCTGGTGGCACTTGGTGTTTAGTGATGAAGATTGGGGATGCTACGCAGCATCTGTGTGTCCTTATAGACAAGTTCATTCTCCAGATCCATTTCATTTTCTCTACCCATCCGACCTGCTTCAGAGACTTAAATAAGTTGATGGAACATTCAGCATAAGGCCTGGCCGCGGTAGAAGGTGTCATGTTCCCCATCAGGATGGAAATGATTTCCCTTTCCTAGGGTCAGGCAAACCCACACCTAAGAATTCAAGTAGAGGGGAGAGAGTGTAGGCAGGTAAAAGGGAGGGTCCAGGTGAGACAGGTGAGTCCCTGCAGGAAGGCAGGGCAGGGGGTGCAGAGAGGAGCTGGTCAGAGATGAAGAGATGGCAGCTGGGGTCCAGAGCAGCTCCCCCCGGCTCCTTCCAGGTTCCAGTGGAGACCAAATGGCCTGAAAAGCCCCAGATACGTAGTCTCTGATCCTTTACCACAGGGCTTCTCACCTGGGCGACTTTGCCTCCCCCGGCTCCCTGGGAATGTATGGTGATGTCTGGAGACGTGGTTATCACCACTCAGGGAAAAGGGTCCAACCAGCATGGAGTGGGTAGAGCCTGGGGATGCCGCTGCACTTCCCATGGTGCCCAGGACAGCCCACAGCAAAGGTGGGTCCGGCCCCACATGTCAGCAGTGCCTGGGTAGAGAAACCATTTTCCAGACAAAGTCTGCTGTTTCACCTGGAGAACTGATTGACTGGTTTTGGAAGAAGTAAGAATTTCAGATGAGGGATTTCTGGGCACTGCCACCTGCTAGGTGGAGAAGACGAGTTCAGGCATGCAGGGCTTGAGGGACTGCAGCCATTCGGACCCCAAGCTGCGGCCATCCTGAGCCCGTGGGGGCAGTTGTGGGTGGTGCTGAGGAGGCAGCGTAGAGACAAGGTTTGGGTGTCAGCAGAGATGCCCCTAGGTATTCCCACGGTGGACTCAGGACCCCGAGGAGAATGTGCCAGCAAGGAGACCAGCAGAGCAGGGACGGACACTGGAGAGGTTGGATGTCAAGGGCAGGCAGGGGAGGAGACCCTCCAAAGGAGGCCGAGAAGGACCAGCCATGCGGGTGGAGGATGCCCTTCGAGCTGCCCCCCACCCCCGGGAAAGGGGAAAGCCACAGCTGGGTGGCTCAGAGGTTTCAGAGCTGTCAGAAAAGCTCCCCTGGGACTTGGCCCTCCATGTGGCCATCCTCTCCAGCCTGGGTGGGACCAGTGTCCTGAGCCATCAGGTGGGATCTGGTGCCTGAGGAGGTGTGGTACAGCTCGAGGGGCCTGTATAAGCTGAAAGAAAGGAGGCCTGTTTGCCAGTCTCGCCTCCCAGCTCAGCTAGCCTGAAGCCCTGGGCTGCAACAGCCGCTTGGTGAAAGGGAGGCCTCTTGATGCAGCTGGGGCTGTGTAGTCACCTGGCACGAACTCTGGGCTGCAGTCTTCCTGCAGGGCACCAGGAGGGCTGGAGAGAAAACGCCAGGAAGAGCCAGCGGAGACCTGCTCGGGAACCATGGCCATATAAAGCAGGGGGCGGAGAAAGCTGGAGGTGCCTCCCCTTGTAGGTGGTTATCTTCTCCTGATCTCTTTCTGGTACCCTCTGCGTAGAATAATGCTCCTTAGGTACTTTCTGGTAGGAGACTTAAGAGGCTTCTCCAAGCTACCCGTGGTTCTCACAGTGTCCTCTGGCTCTGGATCACTCTTGGTGCCCTTTCTAAGCACCGCTCCCTACGTCACTGTAAAAACTCAAAGGTAAACAAGTGATGAATTATCAAAAGGCCACGGGCCTCTGGCGAACTCCTTCTCCCGCTAGGAAACCCGTTGGGTAGGTTTCATTCCATTTTATCTCCACCTGGTACAGGCTTGTAGCAGAGGCCCCACTGAAAAACGGTGATTCAGACACTTTGCTCATTTATGCTTTGCTTTATAAAAGAAAGCAATGGGTGCAGCTGCCTACTGCCTGCCTGTTTTTGTCTGGTGGTCCTGTTAGCTCTACCCCGCCAGCACAACACTGGGGGTTCCAACTGGTGTACAGGGGCTGGGCTGACATTTGCCTAAGGGACAGGTGGAGGGACAGCTTGTGTTCTCTGGGATTGTATAGAAATCAGCTGATTTGCATAAGAATGTTTCCCCATAGCTGAGAGCTGAATGTTCATCACTGACCCATTGGTGAGTTTGTTTAAATAGAAATGGTTCCAGGTAAAATATACTTGCTTCCTTAACACTTGAAAGACTATTACTTGGGATGAGCTGGCTCCCGGAGTGCTGTCTGCACCCTCCTGTTGCCCAGCTCCCCTCTGAGCTCTGCAGATGGCATCCGGCCTGCAGTGTCTGTCTGCTCTGGGCCTCCACTCTGCAAAGGCAGTTGGCCCCTCCACTTCCAAAGAACAAAACGCAGAGCTCACTCCAGTATGGCGGGATGGTTGAAAGGACCAAAATGTCACGGAATGAGCCAGAGATAAGAGGATCTTAAAGGAGGGTTTGGGAGAGGGACCGTGGTGTGCCTGGGACCCTGGAGGACGGAGCTCCTGGGTCATTGCGTCCAAGCATGCTTTGGGGATTCAGCTCCTTCCGTTGACTTCCGTTACTTCTCAGCTTCTCTGTCGTCTCTCTTCTCTCTCTCCTTGGCCTCCTCTGTGTGTCTTTGCTCTTTGCTAGCTGACCTGCCTATGATGGTAAATGTTCTCTGGGGTCCTGCCCTTGACCCTTGCTTCATTCCCTATCCTTGATCTCATCCTCTCTGTGCGGATCTCTCGCCCATATCTCTTCCAGATCTAATCAAGATTTACCTCTCACTGCCAGAGCTTGTGTCTGCTCCTCCTATGGGCACCCCATGTCCAGGAGAAAACCATCTACCTTCCTTTTTCTCCATGCTGCCCACAATCGGTCTATTTTGAGGATCCCAGCTAATAGCATCCTTGTTTGTGGATTTTGCTTGCCGCCTCCATGTTACCCCCAGGCCCTGACTCTTGCTCCTGGGAAAGTGTGTTAGTCTCACCTCTCCTCAAACCCTCCCTGCCCTGGTGGAGATGCTTAGTCACCTCCCTCTGGTGAGTGCTCGAGCTTCCTGGAGAGTCTTTTTTCAGGGTTACCTCCTGCATATCTACCCTTCATCCCATCCCTGGGATCCTCCCAAGCTACTTAGGGCATGTCATCCCCTCCTTAACAGGCTGCCTTGCAGATTAGAGACCCCTCCCCATGGTGCACAGAGCCTCTGTGGCCCGCGCCCCAGGTTGCTCTCTAAACCTTGAGCCAGCACACCTTCGCACACCCAGAAACAATGGGTGTTTCTGTGAGCCCCCTTTGCTCCGTCCCTGGGCCCACTTCACTTCATCTCCACTTGCCTGTCTGCGTCCTGTGGTGCTGACCTCCCGTGCTGGGCCCAGCCTGCTTCAAGGGGAGGCCCTCAGGGCAAGGGGCACACAGCAGGCCCCAGAACTACTCAGCCAGCTGCGTGGTGGATGGAAAACCTTGGACAAGGGTCCAGGCTTCTCTGCACCTTGGTTTCTTCATTTGTAGAACAGAGGTCATCATCCTTATCTGTATCGTAGGGTACTTGTGATACACAAATGAATTAGCACATTGAAAGCACTTAGAATGGTGCCCGACACACCTAGCAACCAACCAATGTTGATGGGCACACTGGTTCCCTAGGGCTACTGGAACAGAGTGCCAAGGACTGCATGCCTTAAAGCAGAAACACATTCTCGCACAGTCTGGAGGCCGGAGGCTGGAAAGCAAGATGTTGGCAGGACCATATCTCTCCAGAGACTCTAGGAGAACCCCTCCTCAATCTCCTAGGAGAACTCCTCCTCCCTCTCCTAGGAGAACCCCTACTCCGTCTTCTAGGAGAACCCCTCCTCCGTCTTCTAGGAGAACCCCTCCTCCCTCTCCTAGGAGAACCCTTCCTCCCTCACCTAGGAGAACCCCTCTTCCCTCTCCAAGAGAACCCCTCCTTCCTCTCCTAGGAGAACCCTTCCTCCCTTTCCTAGGAGAACCCCTCTTCCCTCTCCTAGGAGAACCCCTCCTCCCTCTCTTAGGAGAACCCTTCCTCCCTCACCTAGGAGAACCCCTCTTCCCTCTCCTAGGAGAACCCCTCCTCCCTCTCCTAGGAGAACCCCTCTTCCCTCTCCTAGGAGAACCCCTCCTCCCTCTCCTGGCTTTTGGCGGTTGTTAGCAGTCTTCATTGGCTTAAAGCTGCGTCACTGCAAAAATGTCTGCCTCCATCATTATGTGGCCCTCTTCTGTCTGTGTCTCTGTACTGGATTTAAATTTCCCTATTATAAGGACACCAGTGATTAGAGTTAGAGCCCACCTAATTCAGTATGACCTCATCTTAACTTGATCAGATCTGCAAAGACTCTATTCCCAAATGCTGTAAAATGTACAGGTACCAGGAGGTAGGACTTGAACAAATCTTTTGGAGTGGCTCAGTTCCACCCGTAACAGTGGCTGTCATTATCTTCCTTGGATCATAGTCACTATTATAGCGCATGCTGAGAACAGCAACAGCCTTGCTTTTCTTTGTATTCCTGGTGCAGGCTCAGTACCTGTGTGTTCAGTGAACGTCCTTCCTCTGGACTTAAATTAAGGAAGACTCCAGTTCTGATAACTCTCAGGTTGTCAGAATATACGCCTGTACCAGCTGGAAATGAGAAGGCTATGAGCGCAAGGAGTCTTGCTTTTGGGAGGCAGCCCCATTCATATACAAGGAGAAAGGACCCACCCTGAAGCCCTCCGTGCGGTTGACTAGCGTCCATTGAACGGTTGCTGCTGCGTTCCAGGCTCTGTGTGGGGAGTGGGGGTACTGAGAGACGGGCACAGCCCTTGCTGACCTGGAGCGCACAGCTTGGCTGGAGAGACACACAATTCAATAAGGTGTTACGATAAAGTCATTAGATTCTATTATAGGGAGAGCGTGACGCTGGTGCACGCACACTTGGTGTGGACACAGGGAGCAGCTATTGGTTTAAAAACTCTGGCATCTTCCTTCCAGCTGTTCATTGGTGTTACGGGGCACTGACGGTGGCTCAGGGAACCGAGAGGGACAGCTGGCCTAAAGGAGACACAAGAATAGTAACTGGGACCAGAAGGGCCTTGATCTCGGCAGACCGTACCCAGGGTCCCTGCTGCACAAGGCACAGCTGAGTGATTGACAGCCACAGCCAGTGACCCAGCATCTTCACCCCATGGACAGGGCATGCTGACGAGGCCCCACCTACACAGGCTGAGAAGGGTGGTAGCTAAGAATGTGTTCTGTAATGTTTTACAAACGGGAGCTGTGGGGACCCCCGAGTTGTGTGCCAAGTTTTCATCCTGGTTGTGGTCACGTTTGGATGGTTGTGTGTCCCACCTAAAGAAAGCACACCCGGTGTCTGAGTGGGGACAGTAACCAGCCCCGGCAAGGGAAGGCTCTTCCTTTTACTGCCAGTGATGACCTGTGTGCTTGCAGGCCTGGCCTGACCCCAGTCTCACTCACAGTTCCCCTCTTCCACCTGCCCGGCTGGCTGGGCTGTGGTGCCTGCAGGGTGCACTGGCCTGGCACCAGTGCATGTCCCTTGCTGTCACCCAGCTTGCTTCTCGCAGTGCATTACACACATCTAACCCCAAAACGCGTTTCCATCTCGCGCCGTGCCATCGCCCCAGCTTGGTCCCTGCTGTAGTCCAAGGAGCTGGAAGAAGGAGACATAAATGAAATTTTAATATTTTACTGAGGATCAGGTGAGACAGCCAAGGACCACACCTAGAAGAGTGCACAGGCCTCTGGGAGCAGGGCTGACTTTTCTGCACCTCAGCTGTGGGGCTGGAGGCCAGACACCGAATGTGTACACTCTCTAAATGCAGACGAGGACACAGCTTTTCTCCCAGGCTGTGGAAACTTCAGCCCACTCACAATAAAAAGAGATGTTTCCAAAAGAGCCTTTCCTTCCCTGGTCTTTTCCCAGAATTACTGTCTCTTAAATCAACAGGGGTGAGATTCAGTTGTGAGAGAAAAGACGCGTTAAGACCCTAAATGCCGATTCGCAGGGCACATCTGGCCAGTGTGGGAAGAGAGATCTTCAGGCCTCCTGGTCTGAGTGGCCTTTTCCCTGGCCTGCGCAGTTTGCTACCAGCCCTTCCTTCCTCCTGTGCAGAAGGTCCAGCCCATCTTCCCCACGATCACATAGGAGCCTTGTGTATGGAGCTATTTCCCCTTCTCCAGTTGTCCCCCGTGTCTCTGGGAAGTCCGTGCGCTTCTCAGCCCTCCTGCAGCTGCAGCCTGCTCTCCTGCCCTTGGATGATTTTCACTCAGCTCCTACCAGCTGCTGGAAATTTCTCCTTGGAGTTTAAGCTTAGGGCTGTGACTATAGATGGCCATTCATTTGCATTAGTAATTATTTTGCTGGTTGGTGCGTATACCGCTGCAGACTGCTTGGCTCCCACCAGGGGGAACTCGATTTTCTGGGGAGATCAATGCAGCCTCAAGAGCTCCCAAGGTAACTGCTGGGCTGAGGATGAGGAGCTCCCTGGTTTTGCCCACAGCCGCTTACGGGGGCTCCGTTCTGCTCTGTCCTTTTATTCCCAAGACCTTCCCCTCATTTTCTAATGATTTGAGTGTATTCCTAATCAATCGCAATGTTCAGGTAGCTCCAGTAACTTACTGAAAGTCAGTGTGAAAGGCCCGGTGATTTGGTTGCCATTAAGAAATGTCTTTGCATGGCTCTTAAGATGATGTAGCAGGCTTTTGTAAATTGCACTGTGGATACAGAGGTGTAATTACCCGTTGCCTGCCGACATCAGCCTCATCTTTCAGGAATGTTTGCTGAGCAGGATCCAGTGATGCTGGATAGTTGAGGGTCTTAGGAAGGTACACTCCGCGAGCACCTTGTCCCTCTGTTTTGGGATCTCTCCCTCTGTGTACTCTTGGAGGCCCCATTGTGTTCGTTGTGAGAGGCACTCGGGAAGCAGCGCCCACACGGTGTTGAGGAGAACGAGTTCTGAGAACGGGGATCTGTGCCCATGCCTTCATGGTTTTAGTCTTTAGGGAAATGTTTATTTCTTGAGGCTGCCATAACAAAGCCCTGCCAATCGGGTGTCTTCGCGTGGAAGTCTGTTCTCAGTTCTTCAGACATCAGCCTGACGTCCACAATCAAGCATCAGCAGAGCTGGTTCCTCCCGAGGTTGTGAGGGAGAATCTGTCCCCTTCTCTGCTCCTGGCTTCCACTCCTCGGCGTCCCTTCTTGGCTTGTGATTGGTCACCTTCTCACCGGGTCTTCACATCACCTTTCCTCGTGTGCTCCTCTCTGTGTCCACATTTCCTCTTTGTATAAATGAGGATGCCAGTCCTATTGGATTAGGGCCCTCCAATCACTTCATCTTAACTTGCTCGTCTACAAAGACCTTCTTCCCAAACATAGTCACATTTACAGCTATTGGGGATGAGGACTTCAGCATCTTTAGGAGGGACAGAGGGTATTAAAACAATGTGAACATAGTGACTTCTCACTATCATCCTCTCCCTGGCCTGGTGGCATTTAGGTTTTAGCCAAAAGGTGCTTGTTCACAAGCATTTCTGTGTTATCCTTTAACCCCTTGTTTGGGCCTTAAGTAGCTCAAACAGATGCAAAAAAGATGAAGTAAATATCACTAAACCTTCACTATGTGCAGCCCATAGTTGTCACAGCTATCAGTGGAGGTAAAATACAGGAACTGATCAGTAGTTAATAAAGAAATCATACTACTCAGTTTAACGAAGTACCTGTTAACCCAATCTGGTTTAATTCTTTGCATTCCAGACCTCAGTGGTACGCTTGGGAAGCAGCAAGGCTGAGTAAACACGACTTTGAGCTCTTGTTGAGGAAAAAATGTAGGGCCTGGGTGTGAGAGCTGGGTCACGATGAACAGCTCAACTTCTAACCTCTGCAGAGGATGTCCTGGGCCCGTGCTGCATTATCTCACGTGGGAGCCCTCACTGCTGTTGTCCCTCCCTCTGGCAGATGGGGACAGTGAGGCACAGAGGTCAGCAACGTCCCCAGATCACGTGGCTGATAACTGCAGTGCTTAGATATGACTGCAGGGCTCTGTGGGGAATGCAAGGATGCTTTGAGTCCAGTGTTAGCCTGAAGGACTGGCAGTGGGAGGGTGTCAGTGACCGTGGCAGGCACAGCCCACTCTGGTGAGCCAGCATATCCCAGGCAGGTAGAGGAAGGTTGGGAAGAAAGAGCCTGTGGACAGGTTCTTGAGTACCTGAGTGGTGGGGGTGAGGGCAGAGGATGGGGCTGGCTGAGAACGGACAAAGATGTGAACCATCAGGAAGGCTGGTTGTTTAATGTGGTGCCCAGCCTGTCTCAGGAGTAACATGTAACCCAGGGCAGCTCTCCCTCAGGTGCCCTCCTGCATGGTGTTGCCAGAAAGAGACCACAGCTACAGGCACCTTGCTAGTTAATCCTAAGAGTGGCTGAGCTGGGTCAGGATGAGAAAGGTGCAAACGAGGGGCCTCGTGGGGTCTCCTGTGCTCATCAGCATCAGTCACATGGGGGATACATTGCAGAGATTTGGGGGACACACATTTGGCTGGGATTAAGAAGCTCAGATTACAGTGAGAGTTCTGGGAGAGTTGCTCCCCAACCCGGGAATATTCAGTAATGTCTGGAGACATTTTTAGATGTCACAGCGGGGGGCGGGGGAAGAGAGGGAGAGGGGTAGACAAGGTGACCACTGCATTGGGCCCAGGGGAACTTGCTGTGACAGACGTAACCACACAGACAGAGGCTTGGGCCAGAAACACGGGGCACATCTGAGGAATGAAAATAAGACGTTCTTGGTTTTCTGCTGCTTCTGTATAAGAAGAGTTTTGGAAGGCCATGCAAATGTCCTGTAGGTCACCTGAGCATGCGGTGTACTGGATGTGCTGCTGTGTTGTACTTGGAAAGGGAACACTTTGCTCTGTGACTGGAAGTGTCTGGTGATGCTGGGTGCTAAGCTGGGCCTGGGGAGCTGACCGCCCTCAGCACCACCATCTGTTCATTTGTCCTTTCTTTTTTTTTTTTTTTTTTGAGACGGAGTCTCACTCTATCACCAGGCTGGAGTGCAGTGATGCGATCCAGTCTCACTTCAACCTCCACCTCCTGGATTCAGGCGATTCTCCTGCCTCAGCCTCCCTAGTAGCTGGGACTACAGGCTCACACCACCACGCCCAGCTAATTTTTTTGTATTTTTAGTAGAGACAGGTTTTCACCATGTTGGCCAGGATAAGCCAACAAGATCATGAGGTCAAGATCAAGATCTCTTGACCTCGTGATCCTCCTGCCTTGGCCTCCTGAAGTGCTAGGATTATATGCATGAGTCCCAGCGACTCATCCTTTCATCCATCCTTCTGTTTGTCTGTTCATCCATCCATCCATTCATCCGTCTACCCACCCACCCATCCATCCACCACCCATCTGTCCATCCACGCATCCACCCACCCACTCACCCACCCATCCATCCATCCATCCATCCATCCATCCACCCACCCACCCATCCACCCACCCACCCATCCATCTATCCATCTATCCATCTACCCACTCACTCATCTATCCATCCATCCGTCCATCCATCCATCCATACATCCATCCACCCACCCATCCATCCATCCATCCACCCACCCACCCACCCACTCATCTATCCACCCACCCACCCACTCATCTATCCATCCATCCACCCATCCATCCATCCATCCATCTCTTCCTTCCAAGCTAATGCAGAGATGCAAGTTTCTGTCTGTGGGGGATGGGGGTGCCACCTGACACTTCCCCCAAGAGCAGAACATGTTGACTCAGAAGATTCAGGGAACACAGAAACAATTACAAGCAACAACATAAATCATCCAGATCTCACTTCCCGCAGAGAGTTTCTGTTTTTTTGTTTGGTTGGTTTTGTTTTTTGTTTTTGTATATATCCTTATGCACTCAAAGAAAACCGAAGCCATGCTGTAATATTGTTTGGTAAAATACTTTTAAGACTTAATATATTCACATTTCCTATATTTTAAAATCATCCCCTGGCCAGGTGCAGTGGCTTATGCCTGTAATCTTGAACTCCTGATCATGAGGTCAGGAGTTCAAGACCAGCCTGGCCAAGACAGTGAAACCCCATCTCTACTAAAAATACAAAAATTAGCTGGATGTGGTGGTGAGTGCCTGTAATCCCAGCTACTATTGAGGCTGAGGCAGAGAATTGCTTGAACCCGGAATGGGGAGGTTGCAGTGAGCCAAGATCGTGCCACTGCACTCTAGCCTAGGTGACAGAGCGAGATTCCATCTCAAAAAAAAATCCTCTCCTAGGGCATATTAATGGCTGCTTGGCATTCTGTCATTCATAGACCAGACTTTGTAAATCAGTTTCACCCTCATCTGTGGGGTTATCTCGAGCTTTTTTGTCTGGCTTTCCATCCGTCTTCTCAGGATGAATGGCTGGGCGTAAGTTGCTTTATCGCCATGGGTGGGCATTGATATTTCTGCACACCTGCTTGTCTCCACCCTGCCCTCCAGGGGCCCAGTGTCATTCACTCTCTGCGGGCAAAGGTGGGGTGCCATGTGTCAGGCCCCCTCCCCTGCCTTTTCGTATGGGTGGAATGTTATCAGCGTTAAAATCCCTCTCAGGAAATTAGAGGCAGTGTCACATTGAATCTATAATGAATTATTTTAGAACATTGGTTTTAGATTGAACCACATCAAATGGCTGATATTCAACCAGTTTTTTGTTCTTTCTGAAACACAGCAGGGCTCTTGGTGGGGCCACTTGAGCAGAAAGCACTGTAGGTACCTCGTATATTGGGTCCTATCAACACCACCTACATAGACGTCCTGTGCAGAAGTGAGACACGGGCCCTAATTCTGTGGCCCAGGGAGGGTGGAGGCAGATGAGAGCTTACAGGGTCTTGGATTACCTGTGTTCAAGGACCTAAGTGGCTTATGGGATAGCCAAACCCTCGGTGTCAGACAGGGAGATTGCAGGAGGAGGAAGCTGGATGAGGTGATTGTTTCTGTGTAACTCATATCAGTCCACGGCCCTGAGTTCATTCTACAGAGTCTGGGTACTTGGTAGGAGTAAGGTGCAGTTCTAGAAGCCAGGGGATTGGGGAGGGGGCATGGCAGAGCAATAAATTGAACAAAGCAGCCATCCCTGCGCCCATTTTAGTCTCGTGAAGAACAGGTGCAGGCTGTCCCTCCCAGGCTGGTGTGCAGTAGCCAAGTTCAAGCCTCTGGGCAAGTGAGTAGGAAAAGCTGCCACTTCCCTCTTAACTAACCAATGTTAGTTACCATAGCATCTAGCACGATTCTGGCATAAGCCTGCCCGCAGGAAGGCTTTACTGAATAGGTAAATCATTTTCCATCCCTCCATGATCTTTGCAAGCAAACGTTCCTGAAAGTTTTGAGCAAAAAATATATGTATTATTATGAGTCATTTAGGTGACTTTTAGTCCTTTCCACCGTGAAGTACTTCTGGGAGAACAGGAGGTGGGACTGGGGTGCTCTGGGGGGGCCCCTTGGGTGTGCAATACTGCCTTTAGGTTACTGAATTGAAAATGCCTGGATAGAGAAGTAAGTGACTTCTTGACCAGGTGCAGTAGCTCATGCCTGTAATCCCAGCACTTTGGGAGGCCAAGATGGCAGGTCACTTGAGGGCAGGAGTTCAAGACCAGCCTGGCCAACATGTGAAATCTTTTCTCTGCCAAAAATACAAAAATTAGCCAGGCACGGTGGCCTGTAATCCCAGCTACTCAGGAGAATTGCTTGAACCTGGGAGGCGGAGGTTGCACCACTGCACTCCAGCCTGGGCGACAGAGCGAGACCCTATCTCAAAAAAAAAAAAAAAGAAAAGAAATAAGTGACTTCTCTTTTCCAGCAATAATCCCCTGAAAATATAATCAAAAAAAGAGATGGCATTCACAGCAATGACAACGTCCAAAACCAAATAAAATGTCCTAATGTATTAGAGATGTTTTCTGCAAAGGAAACACTTTGCATCCTCTTCCTATGACTGCTGCTACTGCTACAGTAGTTGGTGCTGGTAGTGCTGGTGTAATGTTATTGTTAGTGCCTTTGGTTAACATCAACCCTAGAAGAAGTGCTTTTTGCGTACCTATTATGTCATTGCGTTTTCATTGTTTCCATTTTGCAGTTCAGGAGTCCTTTTAAGGTCAAGCGATTTTTGCCCTAAGCCACCCAGCTGGAGATTGGTGGTGCCAAGGCCCCACGTCCATCAGCCAGACTCCGGGCAGAGTGTCCCATGCTCATAATCTCAACACCAGGGAGGGGCAAACTGCGGTCCGCCTTTTGTTTTTTATAAATGCATTTTTGTTGGAACATGGTCCTACCCATTTATTTGTATCATCTACGGCTTCTTTTGGACCACAGGGGCAGAGCTGAGTCTTTTTCACAGAGAATATACGCCCCCTCCAACCAAAGCTTATTTTACTCTCTGTCCCTTTACAGGAAAAGTTTGGCAGTCTCTGCCCTACACTGCTCTAGGACTCATATCGAAATCAATGAGGACCCAACTGCATTTGTGGAGGAAAAGATGGAGTAGTATAAAGATAATCAGTTCTCTCAGGGCCGCACCCAGGAAATCCCAGTGGGAATACTTTTTTGCAGAAATTAGATGGTGGGAGATATTTTATTAAACTATTATTAAGTTTATTTGGAGGAGGGCAGGGTGCAGTGGCTCACACCTGTAATCCCAGTACTTTGGGAGGCCAAGGCATGTGGATCACTTGAGGTCAGGGGTTCGAGACCAGCCTGGCCAGCATGGTGAAACCCTGTCTCTACTAAAAAAAAAAAAAATAGCCAGGCATGGTGGTGCATGCCTGTAATTCCAGTTGCTCAAGAGGCTGAGGCAGGAGAATCCCTTGAACTTGGGAGGCAGAGGTTGCAGTAAGCCAAGATCGTGCCACTGTGCTCTAGCCTAGATGAAAGAGCGAGACTTTGTATCAGAAAAAAAAAGATAATAATAAAGTTTATTTGGAAGAAAAAAAGGTAAAAATAACTAATAGGACTTTGAAATAGAATAGTGCATAGAAACTGGACCTTCCATGTAGACCAACATGGCAAACTATAATGGTTAAATAAAGGTTGATATTGTGATACTAATATAGGCAGACTAATGACACAGAACAACCCAATTCAGACCCTAGTGTCTCTACATATTTAAAAAGTGCATTAAAATGACATCACATGAGTCAGAAGGGGACAGATTGTTCAGAAACTCAGGCGGGAGTAATTGCTCATCTGTTTGCTAATTAATTTTGTAACATTCCTCCCCGAGAAGCAAAATAAATTCTTTGTACATTAATGTCAATCCACAAACCATTTTTTTAAGTAAAGGAAAATAGATGTGAATGTTTATTGAATTTGTCATCAAGGGAGGCCTTTCTGTGCATCAAGGGGAAATCACAAAGGAAAGATTGATGTGATTACATAATTGAGACTTCATCAAGTTACCAAATGGTTTACTGCAAGCAAGCGAAGAGTTGGGGAGATATTTGCAGCTGACCTGACGAGATTTCAGGATGTCATTGAGCAGAGGGTACAAAATCGTAATCCACAAAGTAGGAAATAAGAAGCAGTTGCTGCTTGGCCGGGTGCGGTGGCTCACGCTGTGATCC
>CAUYLG010017751.1:0-16873 GCA_963573385.1 Cacajao melanocephalus | reverse complement strand
TTTGGATATATACCCAGTAATGGGATTGCTGGGTCAAATGGAATTTCAATTTCTAGGTCCTTGAGGAATCGCCACACTGTCTTCCACAATGGTTAAACTAATTTACACTCTCATCAACAGTGTAAAAGTGTTCCTATTTCTTACATTCTCATTTTTATGAGTGTGGCTCAATATAGAGACAGGCTCTTAGCATAAACTAGAGGCAGCAGTGGTGAGGTAGAAAGGAGGGAGTTATGGGGACTGGGGTGTAGTCCCATCTCTACAAGTGGTTATCTTAGTGTTCTGTGAAAGGGCTGTATATGCAGGTGACCCCCAAATGCCAAAGGACCCAGGAAACCAAAGCAGGAGGCAAACAAATCCAGTTTATCAATATAAGGTGATTTATCAGGGAGAAGTGAAAGAGGTGTGGTTGTAGGTGGCTGTAAGGCAGGTAGATCTCAGCACCGCAACCCTACAGATTCAGAGCTTACATCTTGGGGAAAGTATTTATGCTTTGGAAGGAATGTGTAGGTGGTAGGGGCATCACTGCCTATAGCTTCTGCAATGGCATCAAGGGTTGCTTGGGATGAAACTCATAGTTAGTAGGTGTTCCTACAGAAAGGATGACACATCATCTGTACCTTTTGAGGCATTCTAGGCACAGGGTTAGTCAGAAGTTATGTGGTAGTTTAATATTTAAAATAAAGTCACTCCTTCCCCTATACTTGTGCACAATTTCTCTCCAGCAGATCTAATTTCTCCCTTGTGTGAGTGTTAGGCTCAAATGAGCAGATTATGTAAAATGGCTTTGAACATAATAAAGTGCTATAAAAAGGTAAGGCATTATTAATACAAATAGGTCAGAATAAGTAAATCCATAAAGTTTTATAACACCCTTCATACTCATAAAGGTAGCAATGTGATTTCAAATCAATAATTCACAGTGTAGTGAGGCAGTGTGGCTAGGTGTGGGAGAACAGAATGTCAGGGCTGGAAAACTCAGAGATCTATATGCTTCTATGCAGTATAACCTCAGACTGGTGCTTTATCATCTGCATTTGCAAAATTATGACCTAGTCGGTAGAATTTTTATTAAGAAACACTGATAAAAAGTGATTATACAGCATCTTGCAAATGGTATTGTATGCAAAACTATTCTAGCAAAGTTCATAAGTTTTACTTAAACATCCATTTCTATACGCAGAACTTTTTAAATTGTAAAGTTTAACTTGAAAAGTTTGAATATTGATTGTTGCAATTAAGAAAGACTGTGGGCTAATTTTTAGAACTATACTTTTACCTTTTCAATTATCTCTGTTGATCACTCTAACATTAATTTTGCAATGAAATTCTTACCACCATATATATCCCATTAGCCTATCTGATCAGATATTTTACAATATTTAGAACAAAATAATGGACCCATATTACATAGTGACTTAACATCTACATAGTAGGAGTAAATAATTTTTTATGGTTTGTAGAATATCATTCTGGAAAAATATTTATAGAACTTTTAGTGAGACTGAGTAATAAGTAAATTATATCTTGAAATAAGATTTTCTGCTGATTTTCCACAGTTCAGATGATCTGCTAATTGTTTCGTGTATGCAGTTATGATGATTATAATAGCTATAATTTAGTGAGAACTCTGTGTGTCCCAGATGCCAGGCACCTTACTTGTATTTAATCCTCACAGCAACCTTAACAGGAAGATATAATTATTCCAATGTTATAAGATACCCAAGGCATATGGCAAAATAGGTACATGATATTTCAGCATGGATCTACCATATAAGTGCATAGACTTTGGTATGTAGGACAAGGCAATGATACCATCCTTTGACACTGTCTGTGCTTCACCTATTAATGGATGTCTCTGGTGATAAGATGAATTCCACTTAATCCAACAATAGTGGTTCTCAAATTGTGGTCCCTGGAAGAGCTGTATCATGTCAATGGGAACTTGATAGAAATTCACATTTTCAGGCCTCACACAAGACCTACTGAATCAAAAACTGAGTTTTAATATACACTCCAAGTGGTAAGGATGCAAGCTAATTACTGAGAACCACTATCATACACTGACGTTCCCACCTTCTATTCATTCAGTAAGTACTGAAAGCATATACCAGATGCCAAGCATATACTAGTCTGGGGAGAGAGATTTCTGTCTTGATCTGATCAACTGATTGGTGGAGGACATGAGTGAAAATTCAAGCAAGAGCCTTGTTATAAGGAATTTGAACTGAAATTTTCCAAACCAATGGTTCATGAGAAGATATCAAGAAATAATTTTAATTAAACATTAAGAGCCAAGTTTTCAGAGCAATTCTGGTGGCTACTTGGATGAGAGGGGATGAAACTGCCAGGGATGCAGCCTTCCTAATTTAGATGTCATTTTCAAAAAGTAAACTTTAATGCTAAGTGAGAGATATTCTCATCCTAGATCTCAGAGATAAGAGGCATTGTTATATTAATCAAATCACTTCAAATATTTAAACCAGACTAGTCTTTATTTTCACATACCACAATTCCAAACCATAAAAGGCCGGGACTATTAAAAGTTATGTCGTGGTTCTGGTAGCACTTATTTATATGAGTAGTGGGGTTATTATCACCTTCTTCATAGGATGGTTAAGGTCAGATAACAAAGAACTGACATATAAAAGATGCGACAGACACTGCTGGTTACCGGCTCATATTGGTTTTCCCTCTTTATTTTTTTAATTAAATAATGGGACTACTCATGTTAGAAGGGCACAAAGCCACCCAGCTTAAGACAATAGTGTGTGGTTTCCCCTGTGGTAGTTTTAGTCATGCTAGTGAGTTCTACCCGTAAATTATGTCACTTCTGGTCATAACAGTAAAGGAAAGGAATGAATGTATCCCCAGGGATCATGGGGAGAAGAAAGGGCAAGAGAAAACAGCTGCAGATTCTTTATACCCAGTGATAGAATCTGGGTTTTGTGTGTTGCAGAACCTTTCCACCTGCGTTTTAGTATATCCATTATTGGACTATTCAGTGACAGAACCATCAGATCCTGTGTTGGTTAAGCCATTGTATTTTTAATCTTGTTGCAGTAGTCTAGGCTGTACCATACTTCAGTATCACCTGGGGATCTAGTTAAAATCTAAGTTGTACATCAGGATGTCTCAGGTGGGATTCAAGACAATGCATTTTTAATAAGTTCCCAAGTGATATTGATGCTGTTGGTCCATGAATTTCCTGTCAAGTAGCATGACCCTAAATAACGCAATAGGCAGTTATAGATTATTCAATTTTTTTTGTTTCTTTCCTTTCTGAGCCCTCTTCAAATAAGCAGCTTTTACATTTCAATTAAATGTCACAAAGTTGTTCTCATAATGTAAAGGGAGAGTGACATAAGCCAAACCAAGAAATATCTGTGTAGCTTTACCCTGATTGCTTATAACTAGAGTTCTGTGCTAGTAAAGCAAAATTGGCCTATATAGTAATATGTATTAATAATTTATCATAAAACTGAATGTAGTTATATATTAATTTCTTGTTTCATGCTAACATTGTACTCAAACTTGCTCAGCCAGAGCTCATATGCATGATTGAAATCAAGAGACCCATGAATCATTACTGTTACCCTTCCATCCCCGAGAACAGCTCACGGAGTGTTTTTAGCTACTAGTGGGTCATTGGCATTATGAACATATGTGAGAAAGCACAGGTGGCCTTATTGGGACCCCTCCAAAAAAAGAAGCATTTCTCTGCCTGCCCTCATTCCTCCCTTCCACTCCTGCCATGTGTTTGGGCTGGGATTGAGTCTTTAATGAAACTAGAAAGTAAATTTATTTTCATTTTTATTTCTATGTGTAATTTTTAAACTGTAACTATAACACACTTCTTCAGAATTGCTAATATGTTTTCAATCTGCAGAAAAATAAGAAGAAAACAAGAAACTATTATTTTCTTCATTACCAGCAACTTCTATGTTCTGTGGTATTTCTCATAGAAAAAAATAGATGTTGGTATCTGACTAAGCAGTATGATTTCAGGAGCACTGATTTCTCTTCTCTCAAAATACTTCCTCGTTTCCACAATGATGTTTAAATGCCAAAATAATGACATTTTTTTCTTGTAGGTAAGGGCAGTTGACCTCAAGATCACAGTACTTCTAGGAATTCATGTAGAAAATATAGTATATCTGTGAATCTACAAAAAATTATTTGCAGTATTTTATGTTTCAGTGTAAATATTTTTTTCCTCCTTAGTAAAAAACTCTTAGTATTTATTTAATTTCCAAAGGTGTTTGTGGTCTAAAAAACTTGTAAGAAGCAGAAGTACTTCCTATTTTTAGGGTGGTAAAGTGTTTTTCATCTATACATTAGTGGGAAATAATTTATAATGATTTCTTACCAATAACTTTTGATTAGAAGAGAGTATTAGAATTGTACTTTATGAAGAAAATGACATAAAAATATGTTAAGGAAGAAAAAGACTGAAGCTTCCATTTCACTATTTTGCCTTCAAATAGAGGAGAAAATAGAACACCACTCTCTATTTCAACACTTAACACGTTAGGCCTACACCATTGCACTAATTTTCCTACTATGTCTTCCTCTGCAGACATGCTTTTTTTTTTTTTACAGTTCATGCTGCATATCCCCAGATGGCATGGTGGGATTCTTCTTAAAACACTCCTTTCATTATTTAAAAAGTCTTCTGCCACCCTTTTAATTATTCATTTACAATCCAATCATCTTAGTCTGGAGTTCAAGATTCTTCAAGATTGTGACCAAACAATAGCTTTTTAAGCTATTACTCTTACCATTTCCACATATCTTAGATTTTAACTAAGCTTGAACACTTGCCGTTTCCCAAAACAAACTGTTTTACAGTTTCTCTATCTTTGCCAGTATGGAAATTATTTCCTGAAATAACCTCTTTTCATCCCCACTTCCTAAATCCTGACTGTCTTTGTAAGTTATGATTGTCTAAGAACCTTCTCTGATGTGCTAGATGTTTCTACGGCTGAGATGGTCAAACTGGAGCTATGCTTTCCGGAATTTCCTTCCCTGTAGAGTTTCAGGTTAGAGTTGGCTAGAGGAATTAGTGAGTTTGGGGAGATGGAAGTAAACCAGCAGACTCTGAAGGTCTTTGCAGTAAGAAAAAATAATAGACAGATGCAGAATTTCCTGCAGGGAGGGTGATGGTGATAACAAGCCACTTGATGGCAGGTTGATTATTTTGGACTACTTCACCAAAGAGTAGCTCTTTGCTCTCAATGAAGCAGAACTTTCTCTGTATTTGAATTTGTCATCCCTGATCACAAGGCTTCTGCCAAAAGTGTCATTCATGGATAGGCAGAATGACGTACTCATCCTCATGGAATTCCACCCAACTTTGTTCCTGACCAAAAGCTGATTTGACAATAAATGAAGTATGACAATGGGCTCATGCTTGTGGATTTCATTGGTCATAGCAGCGTGTTTCCCAACAGCTTGAAGCAAATGGCTTCATAAAATAGGGAATAAGTTTTTAAGGCACTACTTGGGTGACAACATTTTGCAGGACTGGAGAAATATTCCCCAAAATGTAGTTTATATTCTAAATCAGCAACCGATCTGTGGCATTCTTTCTCCCTTAGATTCATGGCTTCAAAATACAGGGGTGGAAATGGGAATAACTTCTAACACTATTACCTTGAATTATCCACTAGTAAAACTTTTGCTTCCTGTCCCTATAACCTTGTTCAGACTACTAAACAAGAAAACCTATGGAAAATTTCACTAGACGACATAGCAATGGTTTCATTAAACCGAAAACTACTACCTGGCCTCTTATTAATGACCTTTTCTTAATGATGCAATATTCAAATAAGTAAATCACCTCATTTACTGAATGAGGTGATTGGTAAATCTATCAAGAAGATACTGGGTTGTTAGCACACAATGGTGACCGGAGTATATATGGATAGCAAATGTTCCTCTAGGGCATGTTTTTATAGTTTTGTGTTCTTTAATAAGCGATAATGAATACATATAATATCACAATGCAGGCTGGGTTGCTAATGACAAGAATAAAGGTTGGGGTCACCCCACCTGTTAAGAAAACATGATCAGCTGGCATGACCAGAACCAGGGTGAGGTAAGTGAGGTACCCATCTCAAGCATAAAATGTAAGAGTTACTCCAAAATTCAGGAATCAAGGTAAACCATATTTAATTCAATATTTTTTAAATTTTGAAATAAAAATCATAAAAATTGATTAAAATTCTATAATAAAACATCAAAAATTTAATTAAAGACAGGCTCTGACTCTACACTTGAATGACTCAGTTCACTTGCTTCACCCTAATCCTGATGACCTGTCAGTTTCTGTCTTGCCAAGTTATGCTGGGTTGTTTGAGAGCCAACTTGGTTAAGTTGAGAACTATGTTTCAAGTTACGGTTGCCCAAAGGACTTGCTCAAGATTAAAGAGGCAGAGTGAAGCGGTGTTCCAGTGGTCCTTAGTCCCCAAAAGTCTACTCTCAGATTGACAAAGAGGTACTTGATGATTTGCAGCTTGTCTCTCTCCACTCTTTGAGCAGCACTTCTTTCCATCTGCAGCCCCAGTGCTAACACTGGATGCTTTTCTACAGGCATACAGAGGCACAGTCACCAAGAGGCAATCATGTCCTGTAGACCTTTCTGGAAGCTCCTTCTCAAAATGGCTGCAGTGCTTTAGGGGTACTGGTTATTGCCTCTTTTGCTGAAATCCTGACTCCATCTTCTAGATCTTTGTTTTCCTAGCAACACTCACCATTATATAAGATCTAATTCTTTCAACGATTTCATTATTCTTTTGCATTGATAATGACTATGTTTCTCTGACTGAGGCTTAACTGATACATGTGATTTTCTTTCATCTTGAGATATTTTTAAAATTCCATTTGATTTCCTCTTTAACAAAGAAGTTGTTCAGGAGTGTGTTATTTAGTTTCCATATATTTGTGAATTTTCTCATTTATTTGTTATTGATTTCTAGTTTCATCCTATTGTGCTCAGAAAAGATACTTGATATAATTTCAGTTCTCTTAAATTTATTAAGACTTGTTTTGTAACCTAACATGTGATCTATCCTGGAGAATGTTTTGTGTTCACTTGAGAAGGATGAATATTCTTCTATTGTTGGATAAAAAGTTCTATGTATATGTTTGTTGAGTTCGTTTGGTCTGTAGTGTTATTAAAGTCCACAGTTTCTTTGATTATTTTCTGTCGGGATGTTCCACCTATTATTGAAAAAGGATATTGAAGTCTTATACTACTATAGTATTGTTTTCTGCTACTCCTCTCAGATTTGTCAGTATTTTCTTTATATACTTAGGTGCTTTGAAGTCAGGTGCTTATGTAATTATAATTGTTACATCTTCCTGATGACTTGACCCTTTTATCATTATGCAGTATCTCTCTTTGTCTCCAGAAACAGTATTTGACTTAAACTCTACTTTGTTGGGTATAAGTATTGCCAGTCCTGCTTTCTTTTGGTTACCATTTCTATGCAAAATCATTTTTCAGTTATTTTATTTTTAAAATTTTTATTTAAATAGATTTAGGGGTAAAGTGTTTTTTTTACTACATGAATTATATACTGGTGAATTCTGAGATTTTAGTGCACTTGTCACCTAAGGAGTGTACATTGTACTTAACATGTAGCTTTTAATCCCTAGCCTTCCTTCCACCCTCCCTTTTCCAAGTCTCTAAAAGCCATTATATCACTCTGTGTGCCTTTGCTTACTCATTGCTTAGCTCCCACTTATAAGTGAGAACATATGGTTTTTGATTTTCCACTCCTGTGTTACCTCACTTAGAATAACGTCCTCCAGCTTCATCCAAATTGCTGCAAAGACATTATTTTATTCCCTTTAGTGGCTGAGTAATATTCCATGGTGTATAAATGCCACCTTTTCTTTATCCACTCATTAGTTGATGGGCACTTAGGTTGCTTCCACATCTTCTCAACTAGGAATTGTGGTGCTATAAATATGTATGTGCAAGTGTCTTTTTCATACAATGACTTCTCTTAATTTGGGTAGATACCCAGTAGTGGGATTTCTGGATTGAATGGTAGATCTACTTTTAGCTCTTTAAGGAATCTCCATGCTGTTTTTCCATAGAGGCTATACTAATTTACATTCCCATCAACAGTGTATAAGCATTCCCTTTTCCCCACATCCATGCCAACATTTATTGTTTTTTGACTTTTTAATAATGGCCATTCTTGCTTCAGTAAGGTGGTATTCCATTGGGGTTTTAATTTGCATTTCCCTGATGATTAGTGATGTTGAGCATTTTTTTTTCATGTTTGTCGACCATTTATTTTTATATATTCTTTTGTTAAATTTCTATTAATTTATTTTTTCCTAATTTATGTTGGGTTTGTTTTTTTCTTCTTATTTTTTTTTTTTTTTTTTTTTTTTTTTTCTTGCTGATTTGTTTGAGTTCCTTGTAGAGGCTGGGTACTAGTTGTCAGATGTGTTCTCCCATTCTGTGGGTTGTCAGTTTACTCTGATTATTATTTCTTTTGCTCTGCAGAAGCTTTTAGTTTGATTAGGTCCCATTTACTTATTTGTGTTTTTGTTGAATTTGTGATTTTAGTCATGAATTATTTGCCTAGACCAATGTCAAGATGAATATTTTCAACACTGTCTTCTAGAATTCTTATGGTTTCAGGTCTTATATTCAAGTTTTTAATCTATCTTGGTTGAGTGTTGTGTAAGGTGAGAGATAGGAATCTAGTTTTATTCTTTTACATGTGGATTGCCAGTTTTCCAGAACCATTTATTAAATAATGTGTCCACCCCCATTTATGTTTTTATATGCTTAGTTGAAGATTAATTGGCTGTATGTATTTGGCTTTATTTCTGGAATCTCTATTATTTTTTTTTTTATTTATTTTTATTTTATTTATTTATTTTTATTATTGGCCTATGTTCCTACATCTATACCAGTACTATGCTGTTTTGTGGTATAATTTGAAGTCCAGTAATGTAACAGCTCCAGATTTGTTCTTTTTGCTAAAGATTGTTTTAGCTATTCAGGCTCTTTATTTTGTTCCATATTAATTTTAGGATTATGATTTCTAATTCTGTAAAAAATGATGTTGATACTTTGATGGGAATTGCATTGAATATGTAGACTGCTTTGGGTACTGTATTAGGGTTCTCTAAAGGGACAGAACTAACAGAATAGATGTATATATAAAGAGGAGTTTATTAAGGAGTATTGTCTCACACAATCACAAGGCCCCACAATAGGCCACCTGCAAGCTGAGGGGCAAGGAGTCCGAGTCCCAAAGAGGAAGAACTTGGAGTTCAATATTCAAGGGCAGGAAGCATCCTGCATGGGAGAAAAATGTAGCCAAGGAGGCTAAGCTAGTCTAATCTCCTCACATTCTTCTGCCTGCTTTTTATTCTAGCTGTACTGGCAGCTGATTTGATTGTGCCCATCCAGACTGAAGATGAGTCTACTTTCCCGGTCCACTGATTCAAATGTTAGTCTTCTTTGGCAACACCCTCACAGATGCACCCAGGAATAATACTTTGCATCCTTCAATCCGATCAAGTTGACACTCAGTGTTAACAATCACAAGTCCACCCCTTGTCAACTTGAACCCATGCACATCTCCTGAAGTCATCTATAATCTTCAAATAAAGACAATAATAAGGCCATAATTAAGCCAACATAATACAATTATCAATTCATACAACCAGAAAAGCACCAATCCCTAGCCCAAATGCTACTACATAAAATTAACAACACCTAAATGCTGATATGAAGTCAATAAGTCTTATGTCACATGATGAAGGAAAAAAGAAAATAAAATGAAGATGTTTTCTTAGTACAAGTGTACACATGCACAAACGGTTTTAACAAAAGAAGGAGGAAATACTCATGTCACTTACAGTCCTCAGTTCTGCATCTGGTCACGTGGTTATAGCTGGTATTGATGACTACTTTCTACTACTCATGCTTTATTCCCTTTGTTTTCAGCAAGCCTCAGCAGGTCCTGGCTTTTCTTCTGGTGGAATGACCCAAACCTTCATTCCTGAAGGGTCTGGGCCATTTGTAGTCCTGCCTAAATCGGGCTGTTGTACTGTCCCATTGACCTTAACCACAGGGCATGGTAATACTAAGAGATACCCTAATGAATCTCCTGTGTTCCCTGCATACTCTTCTTTACCTCTGTTGTGGAGTAGTAGATTGATTTCATCTTGATAGGCATGATCAATCACCCCAACCAACACTGTAACTCCCTTCTTAGCCTGTTGGCTTAAAGGTAGGAGGAGCTCAAAGTGTCCAGGTGGTAATCTTAACTTCCCGTTTAATAGAGCCATTGTTGTGTCTCCTGGTGGCCGTGTTCCTCTTTCTGTTGGCCTCTAGGCCAACAGAATGTAATGTCATGGGAACAGTAAGCCATCTGTGAACCAGGCCCTAGTCTTCTCTTCCTCTGTCAACTGCTCATACTGAACTCCCCATGAGGCCATTGGTGCAGGCTGGGGAAGAGAAGGCAAGTAGCAGAAGTGGAGACCATGAACATTTGAGCCACTTCTTCATGTAACTTACTTGTGCCTTCAGGTTCTGCTCAAGCTTGATCACGTGTATATTACTTCCATTTGTTGATGGAATGCTGGCGTTCATACCCCAACTTTATAATTAGGTGGATCAGGAAGTACCCAGTTCATGATAGGAAGTTCAGGTCACATGGTGACTTGATGATCCACAGTCAAACATTTGGTTTCCACCAAAGCCCTGTAACAGGCCAAGAGCTCTCTCAAAAGAAGCATAGTTAATCTGCAGAACATGGCATGGCCTTGCTCCAAAATCCTAGAGCCCTCCACTGTAATTCACCTATGGGGGCCTGCCAAAGGCTCCAAACAACATTCCTATCTGCCACTGACATCTCAAGCGCTGTTGGATTTGTTGAGTCATATGGCCCAAGTGGTAGAGCAACTCACACAGCAGCCTGGACCTGTGCAGAGCCTTCCTCTGTTCTGGACCCCACTCAAAACTGTCAGCCTTTTGGGTCACTCAATAAGTGGGCCAGAGTAACACACCCAAATGAAGAATGCATTGCCTCCAAAAATCTCAATAGGCCCACTAGGTGTTGGGCCTCTCTAGGAGGGGCCAAATACAGCAACTTATTCTTCACTTTAAAAGAAATATCTCTACAGGCCCCATGCCACTGGACCCCTAGAAATTTTACTGAGGTAGAAGATCCCTGAATTTTAGCCAGATTTATTTCCCATCCTCTGGCACACAAATGTCTCACCCATAAGTCCAGTGTGTTTGCTGCTTCAGCAGCAATTGTTCAGTGTGTAAGCTCACTGGATCCAATCAGTATAATGTCATCGAAGTAATTAACAAGAGTGATAGCTTGTGGAAGGGAAAAGTGGTCAAGGTCTCTCTGAACAAGATTATAATACAAAGCTGGAGAGTTGATATACCCCTGAGGCAAGTCAGTCAAGGTATATGGTAGGCCTTGCCAGCTGAAAGCAAATTGCTTCTAGTGGGTCTTATGGACAGGAATGGAGAAAAAAACATTTGCCAAGTCAATGGCTGCATACCAGGTATCAGGAGATGTGTTAATTTGCTCAAGCAATGAAAACACATCTGGTATAGCAGTTGAAATTGGAGTCACCACTTGGTTAAGTTTAATCCACTGATGTTCTCCAAGATCCATCTGTCTTCTGCACAGGTCAAATAGGAGAGTTGAATGGCAATGTGGTGGGAATCACCACCCCTGTGTCTTTCAAGTCCTTCATGGTGGCACTACACTCCACAATCCCTCTAGGGATGCAATATTGTTTTTGATTTACTACTTTTCTAGATAGAGGTCACTCTAACGGCTTTCATTTGGCCTTTCCTACCATAATAGCTCTCACTCTACCAGTCAGGGAGCCAACGTAGGGGTTCTGCCATGTGCTGTCTGTGTCAGGAACCCTGCAGTTCTGTGCAGAGAGGGAGAGAACCTGCCCTTCATGTAAGTCTGAACTGGAGGCCACATCATTAGAGGTGTTGCAGTCATCACTCACAACCCGAAAAAGGCAACCCTCTGGCTGCCCACACAAATTTCCACGGCAGTAGTAGCAGCTGTGTCTGCAGTAATGTGTGGAAGAGGAGGAGAAATTCCCCTTTCTATACCTGGGCTTGAGCACACACCACTCAAGCTATGGGAGGGGGTTTTGCTCCTTATTTGCAGAGTGGAGCATAAAGTTTTCTTCCTGACAAAAGTCCACCCCTTCAGCCCCAAGCGGGGAGTTTGGGAGCTCTGGTAAGCATGTGCTTTGGTTTCCTTTTTTCCAGGGGCTGCTCCCTTGGCAGACTGCACTCTCCTTTTCCCTAGGAATAGCACTCTCTGAGCAATATACTGGGAAGCCTGCAGCTCCTTTGCTTCCAGGTATCTCTGTGTTGCTGTAGCCCTCTAAGCAAGTTCTGAGGCAGGTCAATGAGTGATTGCTCTCAGGATGTGAAGACAAAAGGACAGAGGTTCCCAGAGCAGGATAAAATTTCCTAATGGCTATACCTTCACAGTAATATTCTCTGCACCTGCTCTAGTCCAGTGAGAGTGGGAGTGACCCAGTGTGAGTTTGCCATCTGATGTAGTGCTCTCAAGGGGCTTCCAAATCACCACCCATGCTAGTGCCAGGGTTCGTTGGCCCAGAGGTGCTCTCCTACAGTTCTGATGATGGCAGTCCACAGCAGGGATGAGGAGAGCCAAAACAATCCCACTTACCCTTTATCTGTAATATCCAGTCCCTCTGGGCTCCTAGCTGATCTTGGTGAGCCAAGTTGGCCTCTCACTTTCTTCTTGTTCTGTGCCTCAGGTTTTTCCCATGAGTTCTCTGTTGGTTTTTAGTGTTATCATCTCCTTGTTATTCTGTTAGAGGAATGATTATCTATTCATAATTTTCATTCTTTATAGGGAGAGCTTGCATCTGATCTCTCTAGTCAGCCATGTTGAACTCCCTCCCATAATCTCTGGTATCTTAAAGTACCTTGTTTGGTATCCAATAATGCTTTCTTGGTACGAATATTAATGCTAATTCCATCTTCTCACGGTTGTATAAACCATATTAACTTCTGATACCATAGCTATTCAAGAAATCTGATGTTACTTTTCATTATTTTCTAGAAACCAGTGGGATTCCTATTGTTTTATTCCCCATTAAATTTTTATTGTTTATTATTGATGTAAAGCTATTTTTAATGATTTGTTGATCTACTTATTTCCAAAATATAAGCTGAAATATAATTTGCAATATTTTATTTTATTACTAGTTACATTTCTGACCATTTGCTTTCTCCCATCTTATCTACTGGACTTCAAGTCTCTCAATGGAAAGATCAAGGTTTAGAATTGAGACACACATTATGTATTTGTTATTGCTTCACTGAAGTTTTCTGATCTAATCATATTTTTAAGTCATTAATTATTGAAAATGTCTATAAAATTACTATGTGAGAACTCATGCATAATAGTTTTCCTTAAACAGATTGTAACATTTTAGCTGGAGATTTGGTTATTCTGCAGGATTTCTTTTCTCCTCTCAGCTTAGAGGAGTAACTCCATGTCTGTGTCTTTTCCACAAATGGAAGCAGACCTTAATTACTTGTCCTAGATCTAGCTAAGGTACCTGGCTTCTGGCAAGAGTACATTTATACCCCTTATGGAGTATACACAGACCCTTCAAAAACTTGTAAGAAGTGTCATTGAGTGTGACAAATGGAATAGCAGTTGGCCATTCCAGAATGTCCTAGCAGATTCAGGGCATCCTTGCATATTCATTTATACATCTAGACTTTCCATTCATGTAGCACTCACCGGCTTTATACATTTTGAGGGCTGAATTGAACAGGCAATTCAGCAACTCTTTTTTTTTAATCGTCCCTAGACACTATCCTACGGAAATTTCTAAAAGTGGGTTTAATTTTAATTATTGATTGTTTCATGCAGGTTAACAATTTATGTGATGTAATATTTGGCTGGATATCTCAGGTAGGCCATATATTAGATATACAGAAATTACTATTATGTTGTGTAATCATGAATATTGGAAAGTTTAAGAATTTTAGTCATTATGTAATATATGTTTATTCCTATGCATGTATACAAAATTACATTATAATAATAATGTATGATGTGGAAAGTAAAACCAAAGATAGTAGTAAACTTTAAAATTTTATGAGTTTTATCAGTAAAGTAGAAATGTTTTTCTCATTTAATGTGGCAGAATTTAAATTTACATTTACTTTCAGACAAGGGATATCTTAAGATGAACACTTAATTCATTTAATTGAGTAGAAGACTGAATCCCTGAATTATTACCTCCAATTTTTGGGAACACTAATATATGAAGGCTAGCTTCTTGAGCTGTTACACAAACACACACACAAACACACACACACACATACAGTTTAGGCAAAATGCTTCTTTAGATCTCTCTTCTCTGATTGGTTCAAATGTATTACTGGGCAACTTTAATGAGATGAACATAAGAACATGATGGTTTGGGGACAAACCAATAAATGAAGTAAGGAAGCCATGCTTCTGTAATCAGAGAATTTATGGTCTAATGCCAGCATAACACATTTTTGCATTGACTGTGGGTTTCTACTTTAAATGCCATATTAAAAAAGCTTTTAACTCAAAATTATTTAATAAATTAGCAATACCAGTAAAGATGAGCATAGACACTAGAGTGGCAGCAGGCAGGTATGACTTATACTTACTGTTATCCATCTAATATCTAATATTCAATAAACTTTCTACACATTTCTGAAAATCAGCCACTCAAGTTTTTATAATACTGGAGTAAGAGAAATAGAACAGACATAATTGAAAATCGAGATTTTTCTTCTTATAATAATACTTCCCTATTCTGAGTACATCAGCTATTGATAAACATATGTTAGCATTTACCTATCTATTCTGTTGGAGAAAACTAGATAACTCTTAAGTGTTTTGCCCTCCAGGCTTACATTAAAAGTTAATTACCACCACATGGGACGGGCCTCTGGGGGCCATGACAGCCTTGAACTAGTATCAGCAAAATGTGCATCTCACATTAGCCCCTGAATTGCTCACCTCTCACAATAGAATACTTTCTCCTTGAGTGAAAGTTTACAAGTTAAAAAAAAATAAACACTTTTTGTGTGAGTAGTAAGTTGAAAACGGACAACTTCTAGCTGAAGAAAAATAAAATTAGAGCCTTAGGTTACAAGTTAAGGATAAGGGAGTAATGAGCTATCTGGTCTCAAATACAAAATAAATGTAGGACTGTAATTAGCTACATCTGATAACCCAAAATTTATTCTCTCTCACTCTTTTTTTTTTTTTTTTCTCCGAAATACCTTTCTTCATCTGGGCTCTCTGTGAAAAGTTGCCACAAGTATTTGGTTATAATATGATCTAATAGTAGCTGGCAAGAGCACAGTTTAAGCAGAAATTCAATAAAGTATATATTTTAATAGGCCTCGAGCCACTCTTACCCCTAAATCCCTCTTATATTGGCCTGCAAAAGATCCTTGATTTTTTTCCATCAAATATGCATTTCTCAATGCATTAAATAAAAGCAGACTATGCATAGACCAATGATGATAGACTGATTCTAATCTATGCATCTGAGATCAAAAATTAAATAAAATTAAATTCAATACAGGAAAAAAACCCAAAGGTTGTATTTATTTAGAGTATGCTAAAACCACAACCTTTCATACACTTTTATTATATGTTGATTTTATTGATTTATCATTTATGTCGTTTTTAGGTTATTTTTCATGTATATAAAGTTGTCCCAATTTGGCTGTAATTGAGGACAGGAATTTTTTTTTATTGCATTTTAGGTTTTGGGGTACATGTGAAGAACATGCAAGGTTGTTGCATAGGTACACACATGGCAGTGTGATTTGCTGCCTTCCTCCCCATCACCTATATCTGGCATTTCTCCCCATGCTATCTCTTCCCAACTCCCCATCCCCGTCTGTCCCTCCCCTATTTCCCCCCGACAGACCCCAGTGTGTGATGCTCCCCTCCCTGTGTCCATGTGTTCTCATTGTTCAAAACCAGCCTATGAGGGAGAGCATGTGGTGTTTGATTTTCTGTTTTTGTGTCAGTTTGCTGAGAATGATGGTTTCCAGATTCATCCATGTCCCTACAAAAGACACAAACTCATCATTTTTTATGGCTATATAGTATTCCATGGCATATATGTGCCACATTTTCCTTGTCCAGTCTATCATCGATGGGCATTTGGAATGGTTCCATGTCTATGTTATTGTAAACAGTGCCTCAATGAACATATGAGTGCATGTGTCTTTATAATAGAACAATTTATAATCCTTTGGATATACACCCAGTAATGGTATTGCTGTGTCAAATGGAATTTCTATTTCTAGGTCCTTGAGGAATTGCCACATGGTCTTCCACAATGGTTGAACTAATTTATACTCCCACCAACAGTGTAAAAGTGTTCCTATTTCTCAACACCCACTCCAGCATTTCTTGTCTCCACGTTTTTTAATGATCACCATTCTAACTGGCATGAGATGGTATCTCAATGTGGTTTTGATTTGCATTTCTCTAATGACAAGTGATGATGAGCATTTTGTCATATGTTTGTTGGCCTCATATATGTCTTCTTTTGAAAGTGTCTGTTCATGTCCTTCACCCACTTTTGAATGGGTTTGTTTTTTTCTTGTAAATCTGTTTTAGTTCTTTGTAGATTCTGGATATTAGCGCTTTGTCAGATGGGTAGATTGCAAAAATTTTTTTCCATTCTGTTGGTTGCCAGTTCACTCTAATGATTGTTTCTTTTGCTGTGCAGAAGCTCTGGAGTTTAATTAGATCCCATTTGTCTATTTTGGCTTTTGTTGCCAATG
>CAUYLG010017750.1:0-41868 GCA_963573385.1 Cacajao melanocephalus | reverse complement strand
TGTTAAGCACAATTATTGGCATAAAAGAGGTTTTTAATCCCCATTTTTAGACTGCATTCTAGCCTGGGCAATAGAACAAGAATCCCGTTCTCTCTCCCTCTTTCTCTTCTTCTTTCTTTCTCTCTTACATTCTTTTTTCTTTCTTTCTTTCACTGTTTCTTTCTTTTCTCTCTTTTTCTTTCTTTCTAAAAAATAAAAAATAAAAAATAAATAAAAAAGTCAAAGACAAAGAGGAAATTCTAAATACGCCAAGAGAAAAGCATCAAGTCACATATGAGGGAAGCCCCACTAGACTAATAGCAGATTTCTCAGCTGAAACTCTTACAGGCAAGAGAAACTAGGATCATACAAAGTGCTGAAAGAAAAAATATTATCAATCAAGAATTCTATACCTAGCATAACTATCCTTCTGAAATGAAAAAGAAGACAAAAACTGATGGAATATATAACCATTATACAAGTCTTAAGAGAAATTTGCAAGACAGTCCTAAATCTGGAAGCAAAAGGACCATCACCATCATGATGGAAACATGCAAAAATATAAAACTCACTGGTAGAGTAGATACACAGAGGACTAAGGGAGAGGAATAAAAACAAATCACCACAGAAAACCAAGCCATATTGATAAACAAGAGAGAAAGAAAGTAAAGAGCGGTACACACAGCAACCAGAAAACAATTAACAAAATGATGGGAGTAAGTCCTCTCCTATTAGTAGTAATAACCTTTAATATAAATTGATTAAATTCCACAACTAAAAACCATAGACTGGCTGAATGGATAAGAAAACAAGACCTAACTATATACCACCTACAAGAAATATACTTTGTCTGTAAAGACACAAACAGACTAAATGTGAAGGAATATAAAAAGATATTCCACACAAACAGAAACCAAAAACAATCAGGAGTAGCTATGCAACATCAGTTAAACCAGACTTTAGGTCAAAATTGAAAAAGAGACAAAAAGGTCACTCACTATTTAATGATAAAAGGATTAGTTCATCAAAAGGTTATAACACTTATAAATACAAATGCATCCATTACCAGAACACCCACATATATAAAGCAAATATTATCATGTCTAATTTGAGAGAAAAACTCCAAGAGGATAAAAGTTAGTGATTTTAATACCCTACTCTCAGCAATGGCTAGATTATCTAGACAGAAAATAAATAAAAAATAAAATACAATAAAAAAAAATAAAAATAAATAAATAAATAAATAAGGGCCAGGCACAGTGGTTCACGCCTGTAATTCCAGCACTTTGGAGGCCAAGTGGATCACTTAAGGTCAGATGTTCAAGACTAGCCTGGCCAACATGGTGAAACCTCATCTCTACTAGAAATACAAAAATCAGCTGGTCGTGATGGTGCATACCTGTAATTCCAGCTACTTGGGAGGCTGAGGCAGGAGAATTGCTTGAACCTGGGAAGTAGAGATGGTGTCAAGCTGAGATCATGCATTCCAGCCTGGGCAACAGAGCAAGACTCCACCTAAAAAAAAAAATCATTGGATTTAAACTGCACTTTCAACCTAAAGGATCTAACATACATTTACAGAATATTTTATCCAGCAACAGGAAACTACACATTATTCACATTGATGCATGGAAACTTCTTCAGGATATGCCATATACTAGGCCACACAAAAAGCTTCAAGAAATGTCTAAAAATCAAAATATTATCAAGTATCTTTTTCTCACCACAGTGAAATGAAACTAGAAATTAATAATAAAAGGAACATTCAAAAATGTGCAAACATATGAGAACTAAATGTGTTCCTGAATAAAAAATGGCCAATAAAGAATAAAGAATTATTTCTTATGCTAAGCATATTACTCCATTCTCCCATTGCTGTAAATTATTGAGACTGGATAATTTATGGAGAAAAAAGGTTTGACTCACATTTCTTCAGGCTGTATAGGAAGCATGATTGGCGAGGCTTCAGGATCAAAGTGGAAAGGCAAAGGGGAAGCAATCACCTTATTCACATGGCAGAGCAGAAGAGAGAGAGAGAGAGTGAGAGTGAAGGGGGAGGTTTTATAAACTTTTAAATGACTAGATGTAGTGAGAACTCTATCATGAGACAGTGCTGGGGGGATGGTGCAAGACCGTTAGAAACCACCATGATTCAACCACCTCCCACCAGGCCCCAACTGCAACACTCAGAACCATAATTCAACATGAGATTTGGGTGGGGACACAGAGCCAAATCATAATATTCCACTCCTCGTCCCTCCCAAATATCCTGATCTCACATTTCAAAACAAAATCATGCCTTTCCAACAGTTCCCAAAAGTCTTAACTCATTCAAGTATTAATTCAAATGTCTAAGTAAAAAGTCTCATTTGAGACAAGGCAAGTCCCTTCTGCCTAGGAATGTGTAAAATCAAAAACAAGTTACACATTTCCAGTATACAATGGGGGTACAGGCATTGGGTAAATGTCACCATTCCAAAAGGGAGAAATTGGCCAAAAGAAAGGAGCTACAGGCCCCATGCAAGTTCAAAATCTAGCAGGGTAGTTATTAAATCTCAAAGCTCCAAAATAATCTCTTTTGACTCCATGTCTCACATCTAGGCTACACTGATGCAAGGGGTGGGCCTCCATGGCCTTGGGCAGGGTGGCCCTGTGACTCTGCAGGCTACAGCCTCTGTGGCTGCTTTTAAGGACTAATGTTAAGTGCCTATGACTTTTCCAGGCTCATGGTGAAAGCTTTCAGTGGATCTACCATTCTGGGTTCTAGAGAATGGTGCCTCTCTTCTTATAGCTCCACAAGGCAGTGCCCTAGTGGGGATTCTGCATGAGTGCCCTACCTCCACATTTCCCCTCTGCTGCCCTGGTAACAGTTCTCCATAAGTGCTCCATCCCTGCATTAGACTTCTGCCTGGACATCCAGGCATTTCTATGCATTATCTGAAATCTATGAGGAGGCTCTCAAATCTCAATTCTTGCCTTCTGCACACCCACAGGCCCAGCACCACATGGAGGCAACCAAGGCTTGGGACTTGCACCCTCTGAAGAAATGGCCTGAGCTGTACCATGGCCTCTTTTAGTCACAGCTGGACCTGGAGCAGCTGGGACACAGGTAACCATGTCTTAAGACTGCTCAGAGCAGTGGGGCCCTGTGCCTGGCCCAGGAAACCATTTTTCCCTCCTAGGCCTCCAGGCTCCTGATGGGAGAGGCTGCTGTGAAGACCTTTGACGTACCCTGGAGACATTTTCCCCATTGTGTTGGCTATAAGCATTCATCTCTTCTTTACTTATGCAAATTTCTGCAGCCTTGAGTTCCTCTCCAGAAAATGGGTTTTTCTTAACTGCATAGTTGGGCTGGAACTTTTCCAAATGTTTATGCTCTGCTTTTCTTTTAAATATAAGTTCTAGTTTCAGGTCATACTTTTGTTTATGCAAAGGAGTGTAGGTTTTTAGAAGCAGCTGGACTACCTCTTGAACTGTTTGCTGCTTAGAAATCTCTTCTACAAGATACCCTAAATCATCTCTCTCAAGTTCAAAGTTGCACACATCTCTAGAGCAGGGGCACAATGCTGACAGTCTCTTTGCTAAAGCCTAGCAAATGTTACTTTTACTCCAGTTCCCAATGAGTTCCTCATTTCCACCTGACTACCTCAGCTTGAACTTCACTGTGTATTTCACTATCAGCATCAACATTTTGGTCACAACCATTCAATAAGTCTCTAGGAAGTTTTTATTCTTTTCCTTCCTTCCTTCCTTCCTTCCTTCCTTCCATCCTTCCTTCCTTCCTTCCTTCCATCCTTCTTTCCTTCCTCCCTCCCTCCTCCTTCCTTCTTCCTTCCTTTCTCTTTCTTCTTTCTCTTTCTTTCTTTCCTTCTTTTCTTTCTTTCTTCCTTTTTCTTTCTCTTTCTTTCTTCCTTTCTCTTTCTTTCTTTCTTTCTCTTTCTTCCCTTTTTTTCTTTTCTTGTTTTTCTTTCTTTCTCTTTCTCTCTCTCTTTCTTTGTTTTTGACAGAGTCTCACTCTGTCATCCAGGCTGGAGTGCAGTGACACAATCTTGGCTCACTACAACCTCTGCCTCCCAGGTTCAAGCGAATCTCATGCCTCAGCCTCCCAAGTATCAGGGATAGAGGCATCTTCCACCATGCCTGGCTAATGTCCATGTTTTTAGTAGAGATGCAGTTTCACCATGTTTCCCAGGCTGGTCTTGAATTCCTGACGTCAAGTGATCCATCCCCCTTTTCCTGCTAATTCCTGGGATTACAGGATTGAGCCACCACACTCAGTCTCTAGAAAGTTTCAAGCTTTCCCTCATCTTCCTGTCTTCCTCTCATTACTCCAAACTGTCCCAACCTTTGCCCATTATTCAGTTCCAAAAGCACCTTCACATTTTCAGGTATTTTTATAGAAATGCTGCTCTTCTCTGGTATCAATTTTCTGTACTAATTCCTTCTCATACTGCTATAAAAACATACTGGAGATTAGGTACTTTATGGAGAAAAGAGCTTTAATTGCCTCACAGTTCCACAGGCTGTCCAGAAGGCATGGTTGGAGAGGCCTCAGGAAATTTACAATCATAGCAGAAGGCAAAGGGGAGCAGTTAACAATCTTCACAGAGTGGAGCAAGAGTGGGGGAAAGAGAGAGAGCAAAGGGGGAAGTGCTATACACTTTCAAACAACCAGATCTCATGAGAAATCCATCATAAGACAGCACTAGAAGAACGGTGTTAAATCATTAGAAACCACCCCCATGATCCAATCACCTCCCACCAGGCCCCACTTCCAACGTGGAGGATCAAGATTCAACATGAGGCCAGGCGCGGTGGCTCAAGCCTGTAATCCCAGCACTTTGGGAGGCTGAGGCGGGTGGATCACGAGGTCAAGAGATCGAGACCATCCTGGCCAACATGGTGAAACCCCGTCTCTACTAAAAATACAAAAATTAGCTGGGCGTGGTGACGTGCACCTGTAGTCCCAGCTACTTGGGAGGCTGAGGCAGAAGAATTACTTGAACCTGGGAGGCGGAGGTTGCAGTGAGACGAGATTGTGCCACTGCACTCTAGCCTGGTGCCTGGCATCAGAGTGAGACTCTATCTCAAAAAAAAGAAAAAAAAAAAGATTCAACATGAGATTTGGGTGGGAGCATAGAACCAAACCCTATCACTTACATCAAAAATTAGAAAAATTTAAATCAACTTAATGATGTATTTCAAGGAACTAAGAGAGCAAAAACAAACCAAACCCAAAATTAGTAAAAAGGAACAAGTAATAAAGACCTCACCAGAAATATGTAAGGTTTAGACCAAAAAAAAAAAAAGACAAACATCAACAAAATTAAAAAAAGTTGGTTTTTTGAAAAGATAAACCATATCAACAAACAATTAGGAAAATTATAAAAAAGAGACCCAAATAAGTAAAATGAGAAGTGAAAAAGAATACATTACAAATGGTACCATGGAAATATTAAGAATTACTAAAAACAATTATGAACATCTATACCCTATACACAAACTGAAATTGGAAAGCCTAGAGAAAATGAAAAAATTCCTAGACACATATGACCTACCAAGTTTAAACCAGGAATAAATGGAAAACATAAATGAACAGAGAAATTATAAAAAACAAGACAAAATCAGTAACGTAAAGTGTCCGAACAAGAAAATAGCCCAGAACTGATGGTTTTCTGGCTGAATTCTACCAAACTTTTAAAGAACAATTAATACCAGTTCTTTGAAAACTGAAAAGGAGAAAATATTCCCACACTCCCATAAAGTCAGCACCCCCCGATAGCAAGGTGTTAGACAAGGCCACAACACAATAGAAAACTATAGGCAGATAATCCTGATAAACATAAATGTAGAAATTCTCAAGAAAATACCAGCAAACCAAATTCAGTGACGCAAGGATGGTTCAACATACACAAATTGATAAATGTGAAACATCAAACCAACAGAAAAAAGAACCAAAATAATACAATTCTCTTAGTAAAGAGATGAAGTTATGTAAATATGAGTTTCAGATAATGATGATTTTGTGCTTCAGCATCCAGAGTTTAGTAAATTGAAGGGCACTAATCACCAGGTTTGAATTTTCTTTATAACACCTTTGACTAGAAGCAGTATAGCCAAATTTGCTTATTTGTAATGAATTTGGTACTTAGTCATTTAAAATAATTATTTCCACTTGAAAATCTGTTGAAAATTTGTCTCAGTATATGTAGGAATATCTTTCTCTATTGTAAATTAATCTATTCACCAACCAAACTATTGAGTGCTACTACATAAATTAATAAGTGCTAAGGGTATATCTCTTAGAAGCAGTTTTTTGAGTAAAAGACAAAAACTAATGATTATAAGACCTTTGGTCTTAATGATATTTTGTGGAACAACTGGAATCATGCTGTATCTCCTAGCTTTAGATAGATTTTTTAAAACTTTCTGTCAATGAGTGTTCATTTGGATGCCAACTAGTGACTGAGAGATATAGCAGCAGGAGAGCCTAATCTGATTATTTACATTTTTTTTGTTTTGTTTTTTGTTTTTTTTTAATTATTTCTCGATATTCAAACAAAGAAATGTTTAATTATTTGATGCTGATACAGTTTTTTTTTAATTTAAAATGAGACAAATCCTTTTGTGCCTTTTAAGGTTTCTTTTTAAGCCACATGCCTATATTCTAGTTAAAGAATAAATTTTTAAAAATAAAAAGAATAATTTAAGAACTGTGCACATAGGGACAAGCCATAAGCTGCACCAACTGGATCCTAGATCCTCTTTCCCCAAGGGCAGTGATTATTTACATTCTCAATTTCCAGGCTTCTTTGACAGACCTCTTTACATTCTTAATATCTTTAAAGCAAACCAAAAAAAGGTGCTGTTTAATATTTTAACAAAATGTTCCTCTGGTGGGACAAAATTCTGACCTGATCAAAATTCTGTAATTCATCAAGATTTTAGTCATTTTAAAGGTATGTTATCGATTACTTATGTATAAATGAATTTGCAATAAATTTCCAATAAGTTTAGTATTAAGGTGACTTTGAGTTGTTATTATATATTATCGTGGCCTCTTCATTACACTTGGTCTAGCACAGAGTCACAAGTTTAAATATGACCCTACATTTGATATACCTAAACCTGTTTTGAACACATAACTTCAAAAAGGTAAATTTTTTGCTATTAATTTTTTTTATTCTCCATTGTATACAATCATACATGGGAAGAGCTTAAACAATTTTCAAAATAGAGAACAATTTAGTAATGTAATGATAAATTATGCCTGATAAAATAGAATAAACTATGTCAAACTCTCCTTTCCTTATAGGTGGTATGTGTATTTCAAAATTATCATATGCTAAATCTTATTAAATTTTATGAAATAGATTGATATTAGTGTCACTTCAAGAACTAGTTTCTATGAGGTGATTCTGCTGGGAAGTACTGTCATGGCATCATCCAAATGCAGTTGGCAATTATTTACATTCTGATTGAAAGCAGCACTTTTTATGACAGTACTAATAGGACTAATGAAAAATAAGAACCTATGTTTATTTAGCTGAGGACTATAGTGCAATAGGATGAGAGAGGAAAATAAATCCCATTACACTTGTGCACTTCTGAACATGTGATGACAAGAAAAAATTACATTTCTTAAAACAAAGTCACTTCAGTTTTATCTATTATCTATAAAACCAGATTCTATTGCTTTTTAGTATTTTGTCATATAATTCACTTGTAGAGTCGACCTTAAAAATACAGGAATAAAGAACTGTAGCTATAAAAAATACAGCTTTTAATTAAATTTTAATTGAGGACATATTGATATTATGTTTTTACTGGTACTATTTTGCACACTAGAAAATAATGCGTAACACCACAAGATTCAGAATCTTATTTTCATTTAAAAATATAAAATCCCCATTTGGGTTAATTAAAAACAAATAAATAATAATGTATTATCTTCCAGCATAAGACACAGAAGCCTTAAATAAAAGTTTCTTGAGCCAGTATTTCTTTCTCCCATGTTTTCTGAATTAAGCCTCACAGCTAAAGCCCATTCATTCAGTGAATAAACACTTATCATTTGAAAGTGACTGGTGCTGGCAATACAGCAATGAACAAATAATGACTCTTCCCAGTAATTATTACATCCAGTAGTAAACACTCATATTAAATAAATTACTAAAATAAAAATACACTCACAAAAAGAAATAATACTAAGATATAATTAGGTGAAACTATAAAACAAAGAAGCATGACATAGGTTTACCCTGAAAATCTTCTATTCTGAAATTTAAATAATATATAAGTGTTACCTAAGTTGATACAGTGAGGGGCAAAACAAAGAGCAAGAATAGCACATTCAAAAAAACCTTTGAAGAGGGCAGTTGGAATGGAATACCAGTCTCAAACTTGGGAGATAGAACTGGAGAGAAAGGCAAGGACTAACTCATGTAATGGTGTATTGACCACGTTAAAGACAGCATACGTTATGCAAAGAGCAATGAGAAACTACTAAAAGTTGGTTTCTGTTTTCATTGATAGTAGATATTTGACAAGGAAAATGTAAATTTTGAAAATGCTGTTTTAATTAGAGTACAGAGAAGTATAAAAGGCTGGGTAAGAGTGGACTCATAATTTTCCTATCTTTTATGGGTTTGTCTAGCTATCATCAGCATTCCCATTCTCCTGTTCTTCTAGAACATTTTCCATCAGGCTTCTATCTCTTGAAATGTAGCATTGATACAATATTTATCTTTGTATGTTTTGTTTTGTTTTGTTTTGTCATGGTAGACATAAGGAGAATATATGGGAATCTATTATCTTACTGCCAAATATGTAAGAGTGGAAAGACATATCTTGGTAAATTTTCTGGAGTTTATGGGTTCAAGTTACTGATCCCAAATTGCCTACAGATCAAAAGTGTATAAAAAGTATATAAGGTTGCCAGATGCCTAAGAGTAAAATTAAATCAGAATTGAGGAATAAGACCATATTTGCAGGGTTTATAATCTATTACAATATGGCTTATGATGAAAGATGGATTACTATGTTGAGAAACTGCAAAAACTAAATCTTTTTCAATGGTTGTCAAAATACACGTATCGAACTGGTTCGTGTCCACTGCATTACCTATTCCCTTCCCCTAGTAATGAAATTTTCAGTGTTTGCCCATTTTCCATTCCTCCAGTGATACTGACAACAAAACTACTAAGAAGATACCGTGCTGATAAAGTACTGATTAATTGTGGTTACTAAATATAATCAAGGCAAATGCATTTTATTTTCTTCTTAAAAAAAAGGAAATTCTGTCCACACATTCCATTTGATAATTGAATTGTGTGTGTGTGTGCATGTACATGTATTTTCTCTATTTTTACTTTGTTAGAAAGTTAATATTCATTAATGTAAACATGAATACATATAATTATAAAAATAACTGAAACCATAAAAAGACTCAGCAGAAAAATGAGATCACATTAGCATTTAAAAGAGCAATACTAATAATTTTGTTTAAAATCCAGTTAAATAGTTTGGCATAGAGCAGTTAATGAAGTGAGAAGACTAGGAGCAAGTGTTAAAAATATAAAGAAAAAAATTTTCATGCAAAGATATTATTTATTTAATTGTATACCAAATCATAAAAATAAAAAGAGAGAGAAAGAGACACAGAGAGAGAAGCAAACAGAGGGTATTTTATTTAATGTTTCTGTTTTAGAAAGTAGCCATTTGATCTGTTCATGAGAGTGGAGATTTGGTTCCTACAGATAACTCAAGGAGGGAATGAAATCATTTCAACTGCTGTCTAGGAGGGTAGAATATTCATTGTGTTTCAAAAGACAAAAAGTCTCTTCTGAGTAAGATAAAGAGTTCTTTTGTTGTTAAGAACTGGAGCTCATTTTTTTCATTTAGAACCACTTTATTGTGGAAGGCTACATCTTAGGTTTTGGATATGAGATTCACTAAACTGAATAAAGGCTCTGTTTTTATAAAACTTAGGGAATACTAATCACAGAAATAGGAATAAACTTATAATTGTGTTAAGTTCCCCAAAAGAAGTTATTTACATAACAAATAATACGAGAAAATTTTCTTTGATATAGAATGTATAGAAAGTGTTGACAAGGAAGTTGAGATATGAAAGATGAGAGAGGTCACATCATTCAATTAACAAATGTCCTCAGACAAGAGGATGGTAAGCACATAGAACAAGAGAAGGCTTAAGTCCCTAAAACAATGTGTGTGTTAAACGTGATTAGGCTAAAAGTACCTTAGGGAGGAAAAAGAAATTTTATCTAAACTTTACGATAGGTTACCAACTATCTTACCAACTATTTTAAATGATTAACCAGGCTCCAATTTATGGATTAAAACAATTAAATGAGACCTCTTGAGTAAGGACATAAAAAGGAAGGGATTTTTACCAGGAAAGGAAAAAAGAAATGAGATATATGGAAAAGATTCCATGACTAAGGTATAAATACTGGGTCCTATATTCAGAAGTTCTTGCCTGCCTAGTGTTAGAGACAGTAGCTTGGAAGAAATTGTCCTCGCAGCATAAGATTTTAAATGACTGACTTGTAACCCATGAACAGACCCAGCACAGCAGCCCTTACACAACTTACAATGGCAGTTCCTTGATGGGGTCAAAAAATATAGGTAATAATACCACTTACCCCTTCATGTCCTAGCATTCCACATCACTTGATTGCCTTAGGAGGAAACTTTCTCCTCTACACTCAAGTTACTCATAATTATTAACATAGGGTAGGGAGAGGCTTCTTATATCCGGAATTTGAAGCTAAAATGAAGCATTAAAAGATCCAAATTAGAGACAGCGGGAAGTGATAATTCTGTTAAGATAATATTAGCTACTGCTTATTTAGTATGTATTCTGAATCACACACTGTGATAAACCCTTCATACATTTCTTCCTTTTATTTTCTCAATAGCCCTATTTAGATATCACTACTATATTTAGGCTCTGAGAGGTTATAAAAATTGATCAAGATCATTAAGTATTCTGTGCGCCATTACAAAATCCATGCATTTCCTTTTACCTGTCAACTGTATTGAATGATGAGGGTAGATTAAGCTACATGAGGTCTGAAAAGATGTCATGGAATTTGCTAACTGGGGACCCTAGTAAGGTTAATATTCATAGAGTGATGAGAGATAAAAGTCAGTTGCAGAGGAAAGAGAAGTAAAAAAATAAGTTAAAAAAATGAAAAGTAAGAGCTTGGTATATTCATAAGCATGACAAATTACAAAACGGAGGCCAAGACAAAGGAGATTGTTTTCCCAAAATGATGTACTGACTTTTAGAAAGACCAAAAAAAAAATAATTATAATAACGACAAGGTAGAAATTGAAGAATTCAGAGACTGAAGACGTAATGAATGCCAGAACTTTTCAGAAGTGGGAGGCAGGGATATGATTCATAGTGTGCACGTGGAGTGGTCTGCCCAGGAAAGGAGCAGGGTAGCCCTTCCTTTGATGCAGAAGAGAATACAGTAAAACCAGCTGTACACAAACAAACTTTTTAAAAAACTGTGAAGTTTTTCTTTTCCTGCAGAACAACATAAACATTCCTCTTTCTGGAATTAAAGCTGTCCATTAAGTGGTATCAAATCGCCCTTCCCTCTTGTCATGCCACAAACCAATCTTTTATTCAGGCGAAATCACTAAAATCATTGTCATTGTCATCTGAATACAGCTCCTGTTTTTACATCAATGTCTTATTTAAGCAGTTCTCCCAGCACAGATGTCTCTGCCTCCCATCACAGCTACTAACATCTCTTAGGCTCAGTCTCAATCCACCTCCTTTGTAAAGCCTTCTTCAAAGCCACATTTTAAAATTATCAATCATTCCTTCTCATAAGGAATTGCATGAACAGAGTATTAATCATTTATAATTATACATTCTGATATTATTTATTGCATTCTATGGGTACGCATATATCCACATATGTAGTTACGGACTGAATTGTGTCTCCTCAACATTCATATATTGAAATCCCAATTCCCAGTACCTCACAATGTGACTGTTGAAAATGGAGACTATAAAGAGGTAATTAAATTAAATTAAATTAGAGCTCCTACAGTTAGGCTTAATCCAATATGACTGGTGTCTTTATAAGAAGAGACTGGAGATATAAACACATACAGAAGGATGATCACGTCAAGACACGGGGGGAAGGTGGCCATTTACGAGCTAAGAAGACAGGCCTCAGAGGAAACCAACACAACCAACATGTTGATCTTGGACATCCAGCTTCCAGAAATGAAAGACAATACATTTTTATAGCTTAAGCCACCCAGTGTGTGGTATTTGCTATAATAGACCCAGAAAAAATATATCAATATATACAGATACATATATATATGATCTATACAAATATTAATATACATGGACATATACACTTATAGATAATACACAAATATTATATATACTATATACCATACAGTATATATAAAATATATACCTATATATACAAATGTATATAATATTTATTTTACGTATATCAACAACACATAGGTGATAGTTTCCTTAATATAAACATATATCACCCTTAATATTTCACACAGTGTCTTATATAGAATGGTGGCATACTGTAGTATTTAAACATTCACTCTATAGTGCAAAACAGACATCAGTTTTAGAAGATTTTTACGTAACTCCTCTATAAACTTTCATACTACAGTTAACTCTTCTTAGCCTTAGTTTCTTTATCTGTGCCATGAGGATAAGAGGGTTGGTATGATAATGAAATGAGGATATTAACGTAGAATGCTTAACACTGACGGCCGCAGTGGGTCTCCTGTGCCCCATGTCTCCGAGGAAGCCTACTGCACCACCCCCACCCTTGCTGAGTTGGTCAGGACCTGCTCCAAGGTCCAGAGCTGCTACCACGGCCTCAGCCTTGTTTCCTGCTGTATCCTGGAGGCCTGAGAGCACTTGGCTGAAGATGCAGCCAGGACTCATGGGGCTGTTCCCAGGAGTGTCAGGTTTCTATGTGCGGGGTTGTACAGGCCATGCAACCTGCACCTCTCCCACCGCAGTGGGAACCACAGTAATGGGGCCAGGCCTAGTCACCCACGGGCAAGGGAGCAATGCAGTTGGGCATGAAGAGGTGGGCAGAGAGGGGCCCTGGGGCAGAGCTGGGCCCAGGGAAGTGTTGCACTCCACAAAGCTGGCAGGAGCTGAGAGCAGGCAGGAGCCCTGCCTTCCAGGGTGGATCTGAAGCTGCCCAAGTTGCAACTGCAGAACGAGGCATCTCTGCACTCTCAGGGGCCCAGGAACTTCCCATCTTGCCTTCGAAGGCTTGGAGGTGTCTGCTTTCACTGTCTGGCCTCTAGCTGCTCTAGGCACCCGCTCTGATCATGGAGTAAAGTTGAGGACAAGCCCAGGTCCTGTCGCAACCCGGTTGGGTGGGCACATGCTCAAAGCAGTGCTGACATGCCAGTCCCCTGCCACTTCAACCCCTTCTGGACTTTGGGCACCAACAATCATGGGAGGGAGGCCAAGGGGGTTCTGAAGGCAGCTCAGGACTGGCCTGCAAACACCCCTTGGTACAAAAAACCTGGGCACCATGAACAGGCGGAGGAGGCAGACAGGTTCCTGGGTAGCAGGCGGTGGGTCCCAGGTGAAGCCCTTCCTTCAAACTGAGGAGGGCCTGAAGCCTGGAGCCCAGGAGCCTGTGTTGCAAAACAGAGTGGGAACACCTGTAGTGCCTCTTCCAGGCAGGCCCATCGCCTACCAATCAGCATGTATTTCCACCCCTCTGAGGCCTACAAAAGCCTAGACTCGAGGAGATAATGAGATGACCAGCTGCAGAGTGGAACTACCCTCTCTGCTGAGAGCTGGACAGTCATTGGGATGATCTACCTGACAGAGAAGAGCTACCCTCTCTTCTGAGAGCTGAAGAAATGACGGGATGACCAGCTGAAGAGAGGAACTACCCTCTCTGCCGAGAGTGGAACACTCAGTAGGACACGCTGTCTATGGAGAGAATCTGCCCACTGTGGGTCTCCTCTGTTCTATCCTAAATAAAGCTCCTGTTTGTCTTGCTTACCCTCCACTTGCCTGAGTACCCCATTCTTCCTGGACACAGGATAAGAACTTGGGACACGCCAAATGGCAGGGCTAAAAGAGCTGTAACAAAAACAGGGATGAACGGTGCCTCCTGCACATTAGGAGCAACAAGGAGAGAAGAGAGAAGAGCAGAGCTGTGGCTCTTTGGTATCCCAGAGCTAGTAGCTCCCAGAGCCATGGCTGTGACTTCTTCTTCAGGGCTCTGTGGTTCCTGGCATCTCCAAACTTCCAGGTTCCACACAGCATTCCCCTGTGTCAGCTGTAGAAGCTGCTTATGGAACACCTGGTCCAGTCGCAGCCTCACAGGGAGCTGGTACCCACGCTGCGGCTGGAGCGGCCCACCCTCCCACAGCCGGAGCCCCTGGCTGTGTACAGTGGCTGGACCCAACACTCGCTCCCACACCTCTCGCTACTCTGCACCTGGCTCAGCCTTAGCAAGTGTGGGATCCAGGCTGGTAGCAGGAGCTGAACGCAGCCTGCCAGGCTGAGTGGGCAGAACGAGCCCAGTGGGCCCAAGCAAAACTGAGGCAAAGATGTCACTGGCCACAGATGTTTCTGGCTGGCACAGCGACGTCCCAAGGATCCCATAACAACATAATACAAGGTCCAGAGTAATTGTAAGCTAGTATTACTTTACATAGTCTTTCATTCATAAGTATTAAAGTTATTAATATGAGAAATAAACTATTTAAATAAGCTCCAACTCAATCTTCTAATAAATGTACTACTATATATCTTTAAGTATTAAATATTTTCCAAGATTTTTTAAAAATTAAATATATAATTTCAGATTGTAATTTTACATTGGATATTATTTATATATTAAATAGATATTTTGTGGAAAAGCACACATGATTTTTCTGATAATCCTGATAACCAAAATTTATATGAACTATTTTAAATTATTTTACTTCAGATGATTTAAAATGAGCACGTAGCCATTTATCATGTAGAGCAGATGTACAGGATTCTCATTGTTTAAAAAGAAATTACTATAAAGAATGAAACATTCTAGTACTCTTTTTCAAAACTTTCTGGGTTCAGGGTAGAGAGTAATCTGTGATTCCAAACCAAAGAATAGGCAGAGATCTTAAACGGCATTAAAAGAGTACAAAGTTGCTTTTCAGCATGAGTTTCTCTCAAACTCCTGCAATACTGAACTACTTTGTACATCCTAAAAGGAGGACAAAATATAAAACCTAGACTCTACCCAATGTGAAAACTATAATAACATATCCTAGTTAAGTTGGAAGACAAAAGCATCTCATTAGAGAGGTAAAATAGTTTTTAAAAAAAATCCCTGAACTAAAGGAATAGGACAGAAACTGACTTATTTCAATTGTGTCACTAAAGAATAGAGGGGACAAATTCCCCCTGAAAATTCATACTATAGCAAATGCTGACACGGATGGAATCACTGAATTCACACAGAGCAGTTGAAATACTTCAAGTGAATAAATCAATATAAAATAATTTCAGGTTGGTAGTACCATCAATCTCTCATCAGAAATAAATTGACCAGTAGAAGCCCTAGCTTTTAAAAATTTTTTCAGAAAAACTGTCAAGGAATACAATCAGATATTTGAAGAGAAGATTTCAGGTAACAAAATATTCAGGAAAAAAAAACTTTTTAAAATGTTGGCTAATACGTTTAAAGAATTAAAAAAGAAATATTATTAACAGAGAATTAAAAATAGGGAAGAGCAAATAAAATTTTATAATAAACCAACAGAATATTTAGAAAGGAAAAATAGAATTGTTGAAATTTTTAAAACCAGTGACAAAATTTGTAGCTTGATAGACTTAGTTGAAGAGACAGTTAACTAAAATAGATTTCTGAGGAAATTTTCCATTAAAAAAAAAGTTAAAGACAGTAGGTATGAAAAAAAATGATCAAGAAATAGATAATGAGAATGTAATTAATCTTAATTAATCTTTAAATTATTTACAGACTATGTAAAGAACCCCTCAAATTTAGTGAAAATTAACCCAATAAAAATGGAGAAAAGACACTTTCTTATACAAAGTGACCATTAAAAAAAGTTCGATACCTTATTTATGAGGTAAGTTTAAATTTAAAACATGAGATCTCGCCTCACCCCAACTGAAAGGTTTAATATTAAAGACTAAACATGCCAATTGCTAATTACTATATAGAACAATTAGACTTCAAATACACTCTTAATGGATAGGTAAAGTCATAAAAATACCTTGCCAAAGAGTTTTATAAAGTGTACAATTACCATAAGAAATTCCATGCCTAAATATTCATTCATGAAAAATAAAAATTTACATCATAAAATATCTGCACACAATGCTCGCAGCACAGTGCTCAATGTTCGTAATAAATTATTCATGAACAAGAGAATGGATAAAGATAGATGACGTATTAATATAACTATATACTAGGCAGTGATACAATGAAGGAATTCCTGGTGTCCACAGTTTTGTGGATTGACTTGAAAATCTTCATGCTGAGCAGAAGAACTGCACAATCAAAAAGACAATTTTATAACACTGTTCTACAATAGGCAAGTTCTAGAACAGCCAAAAATAATTCACACGAAAAGAAATCCAATTAATGGTTGCTTGAGGTGAGAAATGTGGGTATGATTTACTGGAAAAGAGTACAGGAGATGTTTTTAAGGTGTTGAAAATTTGCCGTATCATGACTGCTGTTAGATTTAACAAGTGCTTAAATTTTCCAAAATTATGCAAAGCATTCACTTAAATTCATGTGTACCTTAAGAAAATAAATCTCAATAATTCATATTAAAATAATAATATATCTTGACCAAATTGTTTTTATGTAAGAAGAATATCTCAGATTATTTTAAAATTTAGCATTATTATTCACCATAAACAAAACTTTCAATAGTCGCTAAACAATGACTGGTAAAATTCAAAATCTGTTCAAATATTTAAAAAAAAAAAACTTCAGGGCTAATTATAAATGACTGATAGTTTCCTTATACAAACATATTATCTACCAAAGTTCTATGACAAATATTACTCTTAATGATGAAATACTATCTTTACATAAGAATCATTTTTCACCAATACTATTTAATACTCACCAGAGGTTCTAAATGCTGAGGTTAAAGAAGAATATGAAATAAGAAGCATAAAAATTGACTTGATTCTACTCCAAGGCATATATCCAAAGTTTTACATATGTGTGCCAAAATACATGTCCTAAATTGTTCATAGTAGCATTGTTTATATTAACAGAAAACAAAAAAAACTAATCCACATGTTCATTAAAAGTAAATGGCAGTATGCATATGCTTTAATGTATTGAACAGCAATGGAAATTAAGTAACCACTACATTCATTAACATAGATAAATCACAAAAAAATTAACAATGAATGAGCAACTCCATAAAGAATGCATACAATGTTATGGAATATTTGAAACAGGATAAATGATCAGTTATATATAAAAGTGGTAAAACTCTAATAGAAAGTAATGAAACAATATGAAATCTGATGGAACATTTACCTATGGGGCTTTGTGGAAGGTAATCAGAAAGAGCAGAAAGAGAGCTAGCTATTACAGTATAAGTAATACTTTACTTTTTTCACCTGACTGACCTATACATAGATACCTTTTTACATTTTTAGAGTATAGTGATGCATTTGAACATTCTTTAGTGGGATCAGATGTTTACTAATAAAAAGTCAAATGATTATTGATGACAATGAATCATTCTTGATTATAGTCCCGTAGAAAACAACAAACCCTCCACAATAAATACTTATATTAGAACACAGGAATGCATGTATACAACAGTTATTTATATTTATTTACATAAAGGATGTTCTGAATTCAAAACAATATGAATGATTATCCAGCCTCAGTTTCATTAAAATATCAGAGAATTTGATCTTTACTTAATAGCAGTTTGCAAAGATAAGTCACCATTTTATAGGTAAGGCTATCACTATTCAGTATGGAATTACTTTGGACAGAGAGATTGATATTTCTTACAATATGTCTTACAATATGTCTCAAATAAAAGACATAAAGAAAATTATGTACTTACCAACTCTTGAAAAACTATGTTCTTAGAATTGTCATCTCATTTCTCCTGATTAAGGAGACAATGAATTCTTTTATTCCTAAAAGAACTAACAGTCATAGCTATTCATTAAATCATCTAATGGTCTGGAAGCAGCACCAAGTGGATAGTATATTAATCTTCTGGGGCTGCCATAACAAAATACCACAACTGAATGGCTTAAGAAGTGTAAGTGTATCGCTCTGTTTACAGTTTTACAGGCTACAAGTCTGAGATCAAGGTGTCAGTAGGGCCTTGCTTCCTCTGAAGGTGTTAGGATTTGTTTTAAGCCTCATTTATAACTTCTGATGATTTCATGGAAATCTTTGGTGTTCCTTGGCTTATAGGTGCGTCGCCCTGAGCTCTACTTTCATGTCAATGTGAGGATCTCCTTGTCTATTCCTGTGTCCAAATGTTTCCCTTTTAAATAAAGATAACAGTCCTATTGGAGTAGGAACCACCCTAATGATGTCATTTTAACTGATTACTTCTGTAAAGATGATATCACCAAATAGGATCACAATCTGAAGTACTTGGGGTTAGAAATCCAAGATATTTTGGGGGGGGATTCACAATTTAACACAAAATCTATGATTTCACATAAAATATTCTATTAGTAATTTTAAAGAAATTCAAAATTTGTTTACCAATAACATTGTACTTTCCTTTTAAAATTAACTCTTCAATGCTCAGTTTTAATTTTTAATACTGATATTATAAAAGCAAAAGAAACACAAGATTGTTTCTAAAGTAATTATAGTCTTGTTGAAGATTGAGATACAACCTCTAAAATTCTGATGATTAGCTATTGGCATAAAGTTTTTCCTCTTATATTGTTCATATAAACATGAAAAAGAAGTGTATAACATTCAAATATCAAAGAAAATTCTTCTTTGCGTAAAAATCGAATGACATCTGTGTTAGATCCAAAGCTACTCCAAAGAATGTGTAAGATTCTATTAGGACCAATTAAATTTAGATGCAGAGCAAATAAAAATCTGAACAAGTGTAGGAAGATAGTTTTTTTGGAAAGCAAAATTTGGCTTTTCAAGAAAAAGCCCACATATTTAGATATGCAATTATATTAATAAGTGTAGAATAGAAATGCAGTTTTGTTGAATTGTGTCCAATTGAGCAAACGTTTACTGCATATTGTTTAAAGGTATTGTTTAAAGCACAGAGGTTATACATGTAAATCAAGATCAGAAAATTTTCCTTCAAGAACTATCTTAGACTGTTATTTAATACTTTAGTTAATATACTTGTTTATTCTCTTAGTTGGAATAAAAATATAAGCTTATTTTACATATTAATAAGTAGCATGAAAACATGTGATACTAATAAAGATAACTACAGCTTTGAAAATTTGCAATGTGCTATGCACTGTGGAATACTATATATCAAGTATATCATTTGATTCTTACAATCACACTATGAGATTTCAGGTACTTCAGATACTCACCCTTTAAATATCAGGAAAGTGACAATTGGAGAACATAAATTATTTGTACAGTGTCACACAGCTGAGACGTGAATTGGAATCCAGGCAGCCCAAAGTAAAAGCCAAAGCAAGTGTCTTAAAATCTTTATATAGAAAGCCTATATGTATAAATAACATTTCCATATTAGTCCTGAACTGCAGTTGGAAATATGAGAAAGTTTGCAAATGGTAAACAGGATCGTTTATTTCAACAGTTAGAACTTTATCTTCCTTTTTCTCTCTGCTATCATTTATTTTTTATTTTTATAATATAAAATAGTATATGCAAGAATTCTTTTTAAGTAAAGTTTAAGTTCTTCCTCTTTAAGAAAGTGGTAAGACTTTGAAATTAGTATTCTAGGAAAAAAAGTCTCTATCCTGCACTGCTCTGAACTTCCCCATAATCCTACATTTCACTTGCTATACTCTTGTTTTTCATACTGTTCTTTATTTACAACACACGAACCAGATTTGACTACATCTTCATCTCATGTCCTTTTAACTTTTTTGCAAAAAGCTTTTTCTTAGGCTTTGCATGTATACTAGAATGCTGAAATTTTAGTTTTAACTTCTTCCTCTAGAAGGTTGCTATAATGAAACACTAAAAATACTGTTTGACTGTTTTACTTATTATCCCACAGTAATTTACCTCCAACTGCTTTGCCCTGAATCTTCATTTTCTTTGTATATCTGTTAACATCTGCCACGATTAGCACTAGCACTGGGTTAGGTAACCCAATAGGCCGACTAAGTTCAAGATACCTGTAAAGCTATACAACATATCTGCCACACACTCCCTCAATCACGGGCACACACAAACTTCTTTTAAATAAATTTTATTTAGGGTCCCCATAGAACTTGAGAATTTAGATTTTTTTTTACAATTTTATTATAATATCTGATGAAATTATATATAAGAATCTAGTCCAATCTATATAATATTTTTAGAATTTATGGGTCCTCTGTATAAACGTGCACACAGATATTCACGTACACACATAAGCATAGAAGTTATTTCTTGGGATAAATTAGAGCACTGCTGAACTGTTCTAACTTACTGAATGATTAATTTCATTTTTAATTATACATGAAGAGGATTTTCATAATTTTTTAGTGCAAGAAAGTTATTCTGTCATGTTGAATATAAAAATAAACCTATTTTTGATCAATAAACATGGAAGTCATGCAACTTTCTATATGATTTCATTAGACATATATCACCTCACAGGAGTGCACCACTTATGCATTTTATAAGCAGTAAAATATTGGATACAGAAGCACAGTGAAGCATAGACCTTTAGGGATAAAAAGGGCTATGGAAGGCTCCAGATGAGAGATGACACTTAAGTAGGATTTCAAAAGATGGATAAGAAATCAACAATCCCAAAAGAGGAACATTTTAGGTAGAATTAATAGTATGAGAAAAGATCAGTGATGTCAAAGTCTATGGCAATTGCCTCTTTTTCAGCCTATACTCTTCTGAAATAGTATTTTATAATCTACTTTTGCAAAGCTGACTCCTTGTCATTTACTTCTCAGGTTTAATATTACCTCACTCTACATTCAAGGAATATTTTCTCACAAAACAAGTAAATCTTTATCTGAGTACCCAGTTTTATCCATTTTCTTTTTATATAGATTACTATTTATAGATAGGATGGCTGGGGACTCACTAAGAGAAAGTGATATTTGAGCAGAAACGTAAATGAGGTAAGGTGATAAACCACATAAAGCCATTGCAGAGGAATGTGCCAATCAGAGGGAGCAGTGAAAGCAAAAGCATGCATTAGTTTGGTACGCTCGTGAGCACAGAGACTGCCAACTTGGCACACGTGGTAGAGTTAGTGAGGTAGAAAGTGGTAGGATGTACGTGGTCAGAGGTTGGATACTGAGAGGTTTTATAAATCATGGAAAATAGTTTGAGTTACAATTGAAATATGATAAGAAGCCAGAGAACAAATGTTTAATAAGTTGAGGAACATATCATTTACACACATTTTTTAAAAATGTGATTTTTGGGAAATGACTATAAGATAGGCAATGAAGTTTCAGCGCAGCATAATTAAAAAAAAAAGAATTGTACCTATTATATAATCTAAACCCTTGGAAAAAATATGCTTCTAGAACTGCATAGTTTCCCCTAAGTAGGGAGACCACTGGTAAATTATTCTTAAAAATGTTTTAGCGATTCACGTTGACTTATATAATAGATGGACGTCCTGAATACAGCATGGAAGCAGAAAGAACACTGAGTTGGATATCACAGTATTCTAGGCAAGAGAGAATGAATCCTTGGTTTTATCAGTTCAGGTGAAGTGAGGAAACCTTTAGCACCCTAAGGAGGTATGACTAACAACATTTCCAGGAAAATAAATATATTGCATTACCATTTGTATCTGTATTCTTATATCCCTATTTAATTTAGTTAAAAATTTTTTTTAACTTGGTGCTATAGATTGGGTGAATCTTGAGAGCTATATAAATTTAGAGTAAACCAAACCCAAACAGAGTGGTAACTTGGATATTTTCTGCTGAGCCTACATCTGGTTCTACTTTAGAGTTCTGTGGGAATTTTTATCTTTTTAGATCAATGAAAAATCACCAGGAAAATCCTTGTATTAGAACAGAATGAGCCTTCACACTCAAGTACAGCATATATTGAAAATACTGCTCACTTTTAATTTAAAGCTTTTGCAATTAACAGATTGTGACTAATGTGTATCTTTCTTAGAAAATCATACCAATACCTCTGTAGGTTTTCCAGAAATCTAGATGCAACATCAGGAAATAGGATGCAACGTTGCTATTTTCCTGTGACATAATCAAGAGCCCACAGTTTCTTCCATAGAAACATAATAATGTAATTTCCTCTAGTGAAACAGGGATCCAATCATCTCTACTAAGCTTTATTAAAAACTAAATACAAACTTATCAGCTTATAAGTGCGAAACACCCACCATTAAATAAGTCACATAAATTTCATGTCATTGAAAAGTACTACTTTCACCAGAAACCATGAAACAGCATGGAAGATTTATAAATATATTGTTTAGTATTGAACAAAATGAGGAACGAAGAGGTAGTGCAAATCTTTGGTATCCGTCTCTTGATATCCCAAACCTTCAACAACCACTATTTCAAGAAATCAGAATAAGGTCAGGAAAGAAGGATTTTGGAATGATGGTGTAAGGGTCTCCGAAAAATCTAGTACATAAACTTATATAAAAAAGATTTACCTAAACAATACATATGTACACAACTGCAGAATTCATATTCTTTTCAACTACACATAAAACATTTAGCAAACTGATCATATGATGGATTATAGGATGGAGCATAAAGAAATCCCAACCAATTTCAAATGATGAAATAATAATGTATAATCTCTGATCACCGAAGAATTAAGCCAAATATAACTCACAAAAAGATAACAAAAAAATCCCAAACTGTTTTAAAACAGCAACACATTCTAAGAAATTAATAAGCCAAATAAGAAACCAAAACTGAAATCAGATAGTATTTTGAACTAAATGATAATGGAAATACAATCTCCCCAAACCTGCAGGATGCAACTAAAGCTATGCTTCAAAAAAATGTATCACAATTGCAGACCAGATCCTGCAAAAATTAAAGAGGGTAATGTGTTGGTTGGGTCCTCTATAAAAACATTTTTTATGATCCTAATTTCCAATATCTGTAAGTGTGACCTTATTTGGAAACAGGGTCCCTGAAAGTATAATCAAATTAAGATAAGGTCACATTAGATTAAGGTGAAACCTAATCTAATCTAACTGGTGGCCTTATAGAGATATTTGGAGACACAAAGGACAGACACACAGAAGGCCATGTGATCATGAAGACTGAGATCAGAGTAACGCACCTATAGGTCAAGGAACTTTGAGGATTGCCAGCCACCACTGGTACCTAGGAGCACACAAAGAAGAAATTATCCCCTAGAGCCTTTCAAGAGAGTATGGCCCTGCCAACACCTTGGTTTTGGACTTCTAGTCTCCAGAACTGTGAAACAATGAATTTACACTGTTTTATGCCAAAATAAAAGATCTTTCAAAATTACTGTTTTCCACAAGTACAGGGTTTTTTGTTTGTTTTTACAATATGAGAAGCATTTATTCCTTAAAAATTGTTGAATCTTTGTAAAAGTATTAAGTTTTGTGGAATTTTAATTTACTCCATTTCCATCTTCATCTTCCTAACTGTGCACTTCCCTCAAAAATGATAGCTACTTTGCAACCATAGTAGCTGAAAAAAAAAAAGTAGAGCAACCACTGGAGGAGGCAGAATGAACTTGTCTCCAAAAATCCTCATCTTCAACAAACTTCGCTATCTTTTAGCTCCATGGAAACACTGAATTTGCAGAACTTGTCATAAAATCCTGCCTCAAATCTCCTTCACTCAAGAGCTTTAACCTAAGGGCATTGTCAAAAACAATGAACAGCAGCAGTTCAAATCCTATCATCTGAAGCTGTGAAACTAGTTGTGATCAATAAAAAGCAAGGACTGTAAATGAAGGTCTGAGGAATCAGGTGTCCCTAAGGGGCTTTAAAATGCTCCAACACAGCGGGATCTAGGAGGTCAAGTGGACAGTGAGCAGGTCCGGGAAAAGTCTGTGAGGCCCTGTATCTCTCAATTCTGGCTGACGTTGAGGTCATTTCAAGAACTAATGTTAAGAAAGAGTTGTAAAGTACCAAAGAATAGAAAGCAAGAAACGACACACACACAGGACTGACAGCAAAAGACTAAAGGTGGAAGACTTAACCAAGCAAAAAGAGTTTGGTTCAAAGCTGAACAATGATTTGAGTGGCCACACATGAAGGGGAATAAGCCTTAAAGAAACTAGTCCAGGAATGTCACTAAACCAACAAAAATCAACAAATTATCTGTGTAATATGGCATTTGAGACTAGATGAGTTTTCCAAAGGAATGAATGTAAATAATAATAATAATGAAATAAAGATTTCAAAAGAGAGAGACAAAAACCTGGACATTAGGTAGATGGAAAGAAATCAGAAAACAAGAGATACAAAGAGGCAGCCAGGAAGGTGAGAATAAGGCTACAAGTGTGCAGCATTGGGATCCAATTGGAGAAAGTGTAACAAGAAGAAAGATGTTATCAAATACATCAAAAATGAGAGTAGGAGATGAGATCAGAAAAAGGAAAACATATATCGTGGAAATCCTGAAATTCTTAAAATGATTGAAGAGGTTTAAGAGAGCATGACAGTAATGGTGAGACTTCATTCAAAGGAGAAATAATAAAATTGAGATTAAGATATATTTATCAATAGCATTCATAATTAAATTCCTTTTAATCTGTACAATAGATTTTTTTCTACAGATTCAAGCATGACATAATGGAGTATAATGCTCATTTCAATATCAAATATATGACGGATGAAACTTTGGAAAGGATTTTGTTTTTTTAGTTGTACATAAGTGTACCCATCAATTGGACATAGTGTGTCTGGTAAAGACAAAGAAAATCATGCAGTATATATTAACAGAGAAAATTCAATAGAAGAAATTTGTAATGTATTTGTTGAAAAGCTTAAAGCACACGTATAAGAACAAAGAGGATGTACTGGGATTAGCAGACCCTAGAAAAGACCCTACAGAGTTGGTGCTCAGACTCTGAGTAGGGCTTTGGCAAGCCTTATGGTGCTATAACACTGACATGATTAGGCTGGTTTTAAGAATTATGAAAAAGTTAGAGGTTGAAACTAATGAGTGCTGTGCAAATTAAAGGCAGTTGCTAACTAAGCTGACAGAAACCAAAGTAAAATAGGATGAAGGAAACCCCTTTTCCTACCCTTCTGAAAGACAATAGCTTAATAATCAGTGCAACATGCAAATATAAAGCTTAATATAATATACATTTAAAATCACTAAAGCATTACTAATTAATGTATAAATGTAATATAAAAATTTATATTGTAAATCCTGTGTTTGCTAAAACACTATATTTCAACTCTCAAGATACACATTCCAGGGGAAATTACCCTATCTATCAATTCTTTTCATCAAAAGGATTCCAGGTCAGATAACTTCAATTTTCATTAGGCAGGGGTATATAAATAAGAAAAGTTATATTTATGTCAATTATTTCTTAACAGAAATTTTAGTAACCACCCATTTAACCAAAAATAATCAGAAAATTAGGTCTTTTGGTTAATTGAACATTCTTGTAATTGACATTTGTCAAATATATCATACATGGATTAACAGTGTTCCAAATCTAGAATAAAATAACATGCACTTGACATCAGAATTATAACTTTAAGGCTCTTCCTAGCTGTATAATTCTGAGCCTCTTCAGAATATACAAGTGCTCAGACATTACTTAAAGTGTGTCATTGATTTAAATTAATCAACAAATAATTATACTCATATAACATTTAGGAGTAAAAGTTTAAGCTAATAAAACTGAATTGTTATTGGCTCTCGGACATAGCTTGAAATTTGATTACATAAAGTACCTTTATGAAGTAAAATTAAAATAAACTAGAAAATATTATGGGATAAAAAAATTCTGTCTTTTTAGTTGTTGGTTTTCTCTACCAAGCTTTAATAAAATGATAGAAGTCTACCTTAATAAGATATATTTCTAATATAATTGTTACTTTCCTCCACGCTTACATGTTATTAGCATTAAATTATATTAGCAACAAGTAATCAGCAATATATTAACATTATATTTTCATTTATCCCTTGAATTTATTTGCTAGTAATCTTTTACATGATAATGGAAGAAAAAAAGCAGAAATTTTATATTTGTGCTATGAAAACTATTTTTATAGCACATTGATTGGAAAGCATGTAATTTTTTTGTTTTCTATTGATCATCATTACCAACTGGTTCAAAAAGTTCAAATAATCCTTAAAATACAACAACAATTTTAAAAATGTATTGCAAATTTGTTTGTTCCCTGAAAAGAAAATAGCCTTTTTCATATTGGAACTGTCAAAAACTATTACATTAACTAGTTCAAATGGTACAGGTAGGAAGAAGGAAATTATTTAATAACTAAAACTATCATTTGCCATGTTATTGTCTTTTGTTTCCTTTATTAATAAGGTGTTCTGAAAGGTATTACTATGTTGGAAGAAAAAAATTCCCACAATATATTGTCATTACCAGGTATAGACTAAAAACATTAAAACTTATAATTGGTTAAATTAAGTTGTGAAAGAAAGAAGGTTCAGATTAGCATTAATAATGGCCATTAATTTTATTTTCCTTTAATTTTATTTTAAAAATTGGCAATCCTATCCAAAGGAAAGGAATTCAGTATAGTGAAGAGATATATGCAATCCATGCTTACCGTAGCACTAGTCACAAGAGCCAAGATATGGAATCAGCCTAAGTGTCCTTCAAAAATGAATGGGTAAAGAAAATGTGGTATATATACACAAGGAATACTATTCAGCCATAAAAGACAATGAAATCTTGTCATTCTTGGCATCATGAATTGATCCGAAAGACATTTGTTAAATGAAGTGAGTCACGCACAGAAGGATAAACATCTCATGTTCTCACACAAATTTGGGAGCTAAAAAATGCTGAGCTCATAGAAGTAAACAGTACGATTGTGGTTACTAGAGCCTGGGAAGTGAAGAGGTGAGGAAAGGATAGAAACAAGTTGGTTAATGGCTACAAAATTACAGTTAGAAGAAATAAATTCTAGGGCTCTATAGCACTGTTGGGTGAATATAGTTAACAACAATTTGTTGTGTATTTCCAAAAAGCTAGAAGAGAGAATTGTGAATGCTCCCAACATTAAGAAAAGATAAATGTTTGAGGTGATATATAAGTTAATTACTCTGTTATGATCATTACACATTGTATGCATGTATTAAAATATCAGTCTATAACCCATAAATATGTACAATTATTATGTCAAGTAAAATTTTTTTTTAGAATTAACAGCCTTATTGGGATGTGATTGGTATATAGTAAGTGGCATATATTTTAATTTATAATTAGGTAAGTTTCAACATACCTGTCACACTGCCAACACTTGACACGGTGAACACATAAAACACAGACGCAAATTTCCTTACAACATTCTCTAATCCCTTCCTTCCATATTTTCCTGCCCTTTTATATCCCCTGACAACTTCTGATCTGCTCTTTTACTACATATTACTTTGCATTTTCTAGAATTTCATAAAAATGCAATCATATGTTTTATACTTCTGGGGGGAGGAGTCTAGCTTCTTTCACTCACAGCAGTCATTATTACATTCATCCATATTATTACAGGTATCAAAAGTTAAGAAATCTTTATTGCTGACTAGCATTTCATTGCATGAACATATTGTCATTTGTTTATCCATTTACTTGCTTACAAACACCTTGATTGTTTCCACTTTTAGGCTATTACACATAAAACTGGTATGAACATTCATGTGCAACTTTTCGTACAGAAGTTTACTTTCAAAAATATTGGGAGAGGAATGGCCAGGTGATATTAGAGTGCAGGTTTAACCTTTTAAGAATGTCCAAATTGTTTCCAAAGTGATTGTTACGCTTTCATTTCCAGTAGCAGTACATGAGTTCCAATTATCTAAAACTGCACCAACTAGTTATGATCAGACGTTTTATTTTGGACATTCTAATAAGTATGCCATAATATTTTATTATGGATGTAACTTTATTACTCCAGTTATTAAAAATGTCAAACATCTTTTCACATGCTTGTCATTGGTATTTCTTTGCTAAAATGCTGCTGATATTTTTGTCTGTTTTTTGAACTGTATGATTTGTTTTCTTGTAGCTGAGTTTTAAGAGTTCTTTATATATGCTAAATTCATTTGTTTTTAGATGTCTGAGTTGCAATTTTTTTCCCAGTTTGTGGCTAGTCTTTCATTGTCTTACTAGTTAGCATTTTTTTTTAATTAGAAATTTTTAACTTTGGTAAAGGCCAATTTAGCATTGTCTTATTTTACCAATTCTAAGGATACTAGTTACCTAAAAATTCTTTACCTAACTCAAAGTCACAATTATTTTTATCTTATGATTTCCTTTAGACATTTATATTTTCAGATTTTATATTTAATTATATGAGTCTTTTTAGTTATTTTTTGTAGATGTGAGGTCTCTATCTTAAGGTTTCTTTTCTGGAACATGAGTATCCAATTATTTAAGCACTATTCATTTTAAAAATCATTGTTTCTTCACTGAATTGTGCTTACATCTTGGTCTGAAATAAATTGGCTGTGTAGGTTCCAGCCCATTTCTGGACTATCAATTCTGATCCATTGATGTATTTATGTATCTTGTATTTACTATTGGTTATTGTACTTGTGCTATAATCACTACTGAATGAATGATGAAATCATGAAGATTACAAATGCCATCTATTACATTAATTGGTTTGCTTTTTCCTTAAAAAATATTTTAGTGTTTCAACATTCAACACTACAAGAAGAAAATTTTAACATTATACAGTAATACATTGCTTAACAATGAGAATAAATTCTGAGAAATGCATTCATAGGCAAATTTGTCATTATGAGAACATCATAGAATGTACTTACACAAACCTAAATGTTATAGCCTACTACACACTTAGGCTATATGGTATAGTCTGTATCTCCTAGGCTACAAATCTGTACAGCCTGCTCCTGTATTGAATACTCTAGGCAATTGTAACACAATCATAAAAATTTATGAATCTAAACATATTGAAACATAGAAAAGGGACACTAAAAATTCAGTGTCATAATCTTCTGGGACCCATCACTGACCAAAAGATTGTTACTGGTGCATGACTCTGTAGGAATAACTATATATAAACACTCACATAAATATGTATATTTATATGCAAGATAGCCTTTAATTGTTGAAATAAATTAATCAAACATATAATTTCTTATTTTTTCAGAGCATGAAATCTGTTTTGTTTTTTTTTTTTTCATTCATCACAAACCTTTGTAGCAGAGCACATCTGCCCGTGATTTTTATTTTAATTTTTTTACTTTAAGTTCCAGGATGCAAGTGCAGAATGTGTAGGTTTGTTACATAGGCATGCATGTGCCATGGTGGTTTGCTGCACCTATCAACCCATTATGTAAGTTTGAAGCCCTGCATGCATTAGGTATTTGTCCTAATGCTCTCCCTCCCCTCCCTCCCCATCCCCTGACTGGCCCTGGTATGTGTTGTTCCCTTCCCTGTGTCCACCTGTTCTCATTGTTCAACTCCTGCTTATTGAGTGAGAATATGCGGTGTTTAGTTTTCTGTTCCTGCATACACACAATTTCAAAGTGAAGAATGCTATATGCAACAATTATCCAAGATAATGCTCTATATTAACTTTTTAATAAAAAGAAGATAATCCTAGTTATCAGTTTTTTTCTCTTCACATATTATCACTGTATTCCTATAAACTATATTCTTTATTTATTCAACAGTTGTTAATGAAGCACCTACCTTATTTCAACTCTAGTTCCAAGCACTGGACAACATCATTGAAAAAAAAATACTTATCCTTATCAAGTTTGAGTTATATTTCAAAAAGCAGACAGTAAAATAAATAAGTAAATTAGGTAGTACGTTGGAAGGTGATAAATGTTCTGGGAGAATTTAAAAAAATCAGAGAGGATGATTTAAGGATACCAGTGGGAAGAATGTGTTGCTATTTTAAGTAATGGAGTTGAAAAGTCCTGATTGAGTTGTAGTAATACCTGAGCAGAAAGTACAGGTAGTAAGAGAACTACTAATCATGGGAATAGCATGTCCAGCAAACCACAAGACCCTGAGGAGGGAACATACCAAGCATCACAAGAGACCAGCACAGGGGCCATGGGGCTGCTGCAGAGTGAGAAAAGGGAGTTGAGTGGGAGAAGATGGTGTGAGGGAGGTAACAATGGGACTATAAGGGAGCATCTTGAAACCAGTGATAAACTAGTTGGCGTTTGGCCAGGCACGGTGGCTCACATCTGTAATCCCAGCACTTTGGACGGCTAAGGCGGGCGGATCACAAGGTCAGGAGATTGAGACCATCCTAACTAATACGGTGAAACCCCATCTCCGCTAAAAATACAAAAACTTAGCCGGGTGTGGTTGAACGCACTTTTAGTACCGGCTACTAGGGAGGCTGAGACAAGAGAATCGCTTGAACCTGGGAGGCGGAGGATGCAAGCGAGCCAAGATTGTGCTCACCATTGCACTCCAGCCAGGTGACAGAGTGAGACTCCATCTCAAAAAAAAAAAAAGGCTTTTATTGGGGTGTGCTTGCAGTCTTTAGAGAGTTCCGTGGTTTAATTTATGTCTTACCAAGTTTCCTCAGGCTACTTTGCTAAGGAGGGACTGAAGGGGTCAAGAGTGGAAATAGGGATGGCAGGTAGGAGACTTTTTCAATCACCAGGATGAAAGATAACAACTTGAACAAGTTGTGGTGATAAAGTGGCAATAAGCAGAGTCTAAATATATCTTAAAGGTAGAGCCAAAATGCTATGCTGATGGAACAAGTGAAATCATGAAAGAAAAGTCCCCCAATTCTTCCCCAAGTATAATATATGATATAGAATTAATAAATTCAGCTATATACATTTGAAATATATGTGAAATAATTAACATCATTATTTCCCATAGTATTCTAATATATCTTATCCAAAATAGGCTTCCAAAGAAAATTGCAAACATAAAATTATGGTAGCGCATAGAAATTTAATATAATTTTCTGCTTTTATTTATGTGAATTCTTATTCTAGATAATTATAAACAGCATTATCATCATCATCATCATCGTCAATTTTAGGAGGCCTTCATTCACACAAAAGAGCTATTAGAAAGGGCTAATTTATTGTCATTTTCAATTGAAGTTGGTCTCCCTTAGTGTTACAAATGTGCACTCTACTTTCCAGACTTTTCCTCACAGTCATTCTCTAGGGAAAAAGTCTCAGCATTATATTTCTGAAGAGGGATGACAATATGTGAAAGCATGCATCTCTCCACACTAAGCATAACATCAGGAACATTCTAATGTTCTTACTTTGGTAGACTGGATCGTTGTTCTCACTTTATACCTGTCTCTAAACTTTTTGCCCTCTGCCTACCATTAGCATGATAGAGAATATTCCTGAAACCATTGATATTGGACGTGGCCAAATGACTTGCTTTGGCCAAGGAAATATGAGTAAGTGTGACATACGCAAGTTACCTTAATGTGCCTAAGTGCTTTGACTCGTCTCTTTTGCTTCTGTAACCATTCTGAGATAGACATGTCCTCTATAGCTGATGTCTCTTCAGCCTGGGCTTAGAATGGACCAGTGGAGTGAGTCAGACCTTGACTGGAACCTTGAAGCCAACCCAGTTGACCCACCCCATACCCTAAGACAGAGATGCTCCTGGCGACTCACAGAATAGAGAGGAAAAAAAAGTATATGTGCATTGCTTTAAGTTTTTGAGTTATTCAGCATTTTTGCAGCAACAGTTAACTACTATACTTACATCTGTAAATTTGCTGATGATATGGAGTTTTAATATTCAATTCATCTTTCCTTCATAAAGAAGTATTACCCCTTCTTTATAAAGAAATGTCATCTTTATGAATGAAAAAAAATACCATCCTCATTTCACAGAAGTGGGTAAGGTACCAAGAGGAATTATCAACTAGTTAACATTTCTTGAACTTTATATTCTTAGGGAGTTGGTGATAAATGTATTACAGATGGTATTTTTTTAAGCCTGGTTGAAAATCCTATGAAAAAGGTGAAGTTAATAACATTGCCTAAAGTGGTGTTCCTCAAAACAACGATCTCCAGAGAAACAGTATTAGCATCACTAGGGAGAATGTTAGAAATGCAAGTTATTGGGCCCCCATTCCAACCTACTGAATCACAGACTTCGGGAGAAAGTTTCAGGAACCTACATATTTTAACAACCTGTCAGGTTATTCTAATGTACACTCAAATATAGGAACTACTGGAGCTAGAGGAAAGAGTATGGAGGACACAGAGGTTAAGTAACATGGACAAATAAAATAGCTAATAAATGTTTGTTTCAGAATTTTAACCAAGTGTTCTTTCACCAGAGCTTGCATTATGTGGTAGGCGCTGTACACATAATCTCATTTAATACTCGACAAAACTACAAAAAAGATATTGTCATTCCAGTTTTTATGAATAAGGAAACTGAGCTCCAGGGTTTTCTTAGCTAATAAATAATTCATAAGTTGTGAGCTGGTATCCATAACTTGATCTATTCAACTTCAAAGGCAGTATTTTACTACTATTCCAAAACTCATTCACAAGAAAGTCAAAACACATAGGATATCAAGGAAAGTTTTTCCATATGTAGAATATAATCCTCTAAGGTTACTCCAAGACAACTGCGTAAAAAATACAAGACTTACTGCGTTGCCAATGGACTGTGTCTCATACCAAAAAGTAAAGACTAGTAACACATTTAACCTGTGGAATATTTCTAAAAAGTCTATTCTAAAAAGAGTTTTGTTAAAAATTATTTCAAGATAAATTATGAAAAACATAATTATTTGATAAGTTATTCCTTATTAATTGAATTTTCAATTTAGCCTATATAATAGGTTATAAATACTGGCCAATGAACCAAATTTTGGTGAAGTAGAAAGTTTTGTTTGGTCCGTAAAATAGCTTTTGGTTTGTTTTGTTTGTAGTGGTTTTTGTTTGTTTTAGTAAAAATGAATCTAAACTTAAACATGAGAAGGATTTACACAAAAAATCTATGTATCCAGGTTTCTTTTCAAAAATCAATCCTGGCAACACTAAACAGTTAGAGATGATAAAAGATATGACAGGTAGAAAGTGACATCTAGTTGAGGCACTCTCTCTCCAGTTAGCCACTTCCTATCAACAAATGCCATTTGAGTAGCCATCAAGACTATTGGCTGGAGCTAATTGTTTGGGGTTCAAACCTTGCTTTACCATTTAATAGCTGTGTGACTTTGAGCAAGTTTCATTAATTCCTTAACCATAAAATAGAGATGATAATAATACTGTAGGGGTTTGTTGTGAGAAATTAATGATTTAATGAATATAAGCAATCGGATTATTTTCTGGCATCTACTAAGTGTTTAAAATAAGCTGTTGTTTGTCTTTTTAATAGCAGATAGCATTTTTTCTATATTCGTGTTTTGTTGTTTTTTCTGTTTTCAGGGATGTCAGTCAGGTCCCCAGAAGAAAATAGATGGCATGCATAAGTTAGTATAATTAAGGAAAAATAAAAGGACAATTTTTTAAATGGGCAGAGTGTAGGGATGGTGGGAGGTGTCAGCGACCCTAGGCCTGAAGGCTAACTTGACTTATCTGAAGTCAGTACTGCATAATTATTGTGTGCTTCTCTTCTACAGCTATTGAAAGGTACTCATTTACAAATGTTTTATCTGCAAAAGCTCATTATGGATGATGTTATCAATGCACACCATATTTACACAGGTAAATTCAATATTATGAAAAATTCCTGGCATTGTCTATCACTTCACACTTTCCACTTATATATAGACATGGGATAGATAAAATTTTTTTTAATATAGAAAATATTTATAAGCACAGAAGCATGAAAGTCAGTAAACAGATGTTATTTTCAGGATAACCAAAGTACTACAGTTATAAGAAGGCAATTCAACTATTGTAATGGTTTGAAAGTGTTCCCCTAAGTTAGTGTGCTGGAAATTTAATCCCCAACACAACATCGTTGAGGGTTGGGGCCTAATAAGATTAGGTTTTGCAGGCTCTGCCCACATGAGTGGGTTAATGTTGTTATTGTGACATTGGGCTAGTTATTGCAAGAGTCAGCTTGCTATAAACTGAATTTGGCCTCCTCTTGCTCCTTTGATCTCACAGTTTCTCGCTCTTCTGCCTTCAGCCATGGGACGATGTAGCAAAAAGACCCTTACCAGATGCTGGTACCTTGATATTCCCCTCCCTGCCTCCCAAACTGTGAAAAATAAATTTCTATTTGTTAATGTTTTTTATTAAGCTTCTCTGCTTCTCCTATCTTACATTGCTCTCAAAAAGATAATAGTTCTAAGTAATACCTTTTACTTATGACTAATACTTGAAATTACTCTGAAAATGGAAGCCAGTATTAAGATGATATTTTGAGAGATAGGAGTCAACCTGATAAACTACAACTGAAACACTTTATGGAGAATATTTTTTTTAGTATAAATAGAATTGGATTAAGTCATCTATTATCCAACTGTTTAAGAAGAGATTTTCTGCTGACAGAATCATATGCCAAAAATATGAATTTATAAGATAATTAATACTGTGAATTATTTTATAGTCTTACATTAAATATCATTGTTGTGATTGCCTGTAGTAAGGGCATGGCAGATACAAAGCTTATATTGTCATACTTAATGTTTGTTAAAAATATATGTTTTAAGGTATACTCGTTTTCTTCACTCATTTGTCCAGTATGCACAGAAAATTTTAAATGTTACATTTAATTTCTAGTGCAGTTTAGGCCACTGGTTTCATTTCTTTCATAAAATGTTTGTTTAAGAATCTGGCATAGTGTATATATTTATTTTTGTATTTGTAGCTTTATATGGTCTCTCTAAAAGGTCTACCTGCAAGGAATAAGATTGGATTTGACACTAGATCATCTACTGACTGCAAAATAACTTTTATTCTCCATTGCATATACTTCACATTAGAAGTAAAAGACATCTTTACCTGAAACAGATGCAGAAAATCCTTTTTCCTCAATAGTGTTCATTTTTCACAAAATCTCCAGGTTGTCCAATGCTTATAGAGTGATATTCTGGGAATCCTTCTTTTTTAAAAAAAACATTCCATTACGGTTTTGCTACAATACACAGCGTATTTTTTCACTCCGCATACCCACACATCCACTAACATTAATTTTCTGAAGTGTGAAACAGGACTTCCTGGTGGCATCTTCACATTTTACGTAACTGTTGATGAAGCCACTGCTGACACTGGGAATGTCACTGTAAAATCCTGAGACTTCTGGAGGAAAGAAAGTGTTATCCAATTATTTGCTTAAAATATAGCACTGGCAAGTAACTCAGAAGGCAGTATCAACCAAACTGTCAACTCTTCAAAATCCATGGTCTACCAGTTTGAGGCAACTTACTTGTTAAAAGCTTTTATTAAACAATTTAAAAACTATGAATTAGAGTTTTCCTCAATTAGGAGACAAGAATAAAATATCTATTCAGCAAAAAAAAAAAAAAAAATGAGGAGATATGATTTAAATTGGTTGACTTCATAGTCTGAATTCAGGGGATAGTTCCAGAGCTCTATTTGCATTGGGTAACTCTCAAATGATTGTGCTCTGAAAGAGTTATTTTGCAAGCACATCAGGAATAGTCTTAGAGAACTGTAATTCTCTGAGTAGTTCAGGACAAAAAAAACTGCTTTAGGTTGAATTTCTCTGATCATTGAGGGGAACTGATATTTCCTTGGTCTGATTTATTTTTCACTTATATCCACACAGTTAATTGCAAAACCTTTATGTTTGTTTACTGTTCTATACAGTTAATTTTATATCCCGTTTCACCTTTTTGAAACGGCTTATGTGAGATCTGGATTGTGAAAGCATAATTTTACTCTTGCTGATCCGAACAGGAAGGGAAAAGAAACCCTTTGCATGAAATTGTAATGTTGAACAAAGACAAAATTGAGATCATTATTTCAATTAACAATATTAAATGATTGTGATAAAATGCAGATGACTCATGGGTTATAGTTGTATTTACTCTTCTTGTTAATGTAGAGATTTCTTAACTGGTTAAGCGATGTGGAATTATTGTAATAATCATTAACTGTGTATAGCCAGGTTTCTTCTGGAATTCTTCAAAATATTTCCAGTGCTATATTTTTAGCAAATAATTGGATAACATTTTCTTTCCTCCAGAAGTCTCAGGATTTTACAGTGACATTCTCAGTGTCAGCAGTGTCTTCCTTTTACTTTTCAGGATTTATGACATTACTTCTTAAGCTTACTTCCTCTTAAAAACTCAGTTAAATACTAAACATACCATACATAAAATTGGTATTTTTATCATGATGTGAATTCCTGTGTTTGATATTGCTACAACCACTTACAACATTTGTGATACCATTTCATAAATTTTGGGCTAATGCATTGATTCTACACAGTAAAACGTTAACGGAATAAAATGATAACCCTACTTAAGCAAGCATAGATATTGTTGTCCTCTGTTACTCAGGCAAGTTCAAGAAATGGGTATAAATTTCTGCTTTTAATATTAACCATAGAAAATTATTTGTACCTTCCATCTAGGCAGTCTTAAAGATAATGACTTCCTGCTTTATTTACCATAATGTCCTCTATACTTTAGAAAAAGCTTCATATATATATATGATATTAATTATAATATATTTTAAATGTTGGTAAGTAAAAATAAAACTTCGCTGAAAATATTTTCATATTCATATAACAAATACTTGTTGAATTCTTATTAAATGCTATGCATGACCTTAAGAACATTACATACATTAACTCATTTATTCCTCATAACTACCTTATAAGATACAAAATATTATAATCTCATTTGTACATATAAGATAAGGGCACAGAAAAGTTCAATAAAATGCACCAAGATATATAGCTAGTGAGTGTTAGAAACTGATTCCAAAGATAATAAATCTGCCTCGGAAGCCAGAGTTCTTAATGGCTATATTATAGAGAATTTCTATTTCCACAGTTCGATTACTTTGAAGTAATTACTTTAAATAATATTGTGCACATTATCGTTATTCCAGTCTTTGTTATGTGCCTATACAATAAGGTAATAATTTATTGTTTCAAAATTTGCTTTCTTAATTGATGATTTAGCAGCACAACATTTTGTTTTCACTAAATACTCTCATAAGTTTAATAAGCATAGCTTGGGTTGTGTGTTTTCAATATTTTGGAACATTGTATACATACTGTTGCTTTCTTCCCAATATTTGTTTTCTCATTCTTAGGATGAATGAGTAAATACATGGCTACTTTGAAAATAGTTTACATTTCTTAACCTATTTCATATCTAGGCATGGCCAGTGAGATAATGCTTAATCAAAAAATGGCCTGTATTTCCTTCCATAAACCTGCTTTAATGGTGAAAATCTCCAATATATTCTTATTGTTTCTTCTTCCTTCCCACTGCCTTCCCAGAATGTAAAGTAGGTAGCTAGAGCTGAGTCCACCATCTTTGTCTATGGGGTTGCTCTGAGAATGGGATTTGCACAAGGCTAAGTAACATTATGGAAGTAGCCCAAGTGCCTGAGGACTTCAAACCACCAAAACCCCCAGGACAGCCTCAATTTCCTTCCTTATATTGTTTATGTGAGAAAGCAATAAACTTCTGTTTTGGTTAATGCACTATTATTTTGAGTGATCAGTTACTCACAGCCAAACTTGGCTGAAAAGTCATCAAATACTTATGCCCAGCTTCTATAAAAATAGAGATTACTACTCCACTAAATTAAAGTTGAGTAGTATTGATCAATATTTTAGCAGGAAATATTTTCAATAACTGTCCTTGAAAGGACAGATATGCTTCTACATGACAGAAACATGTTCACTCAGAGCTAATGTGCTCAGACGTTCACAGTGGAGGTGCTGGTACATAGACTAGAAAGATGAAATGAAATCTGATTGAAATTGTTTATTATGTTAAAACTGTTATCATTTCCCCTGGCCCTGGTCTCACTGCCCTTTACCTGCACATCTTGATCCTGACCCTTATCGATTATAACTATGCCTGGCTTGTAGTGGTCTCTGTTTTAATCGAAAATTACTACTTTTAACATGAAAACCTGATATATAAAATTGCAATATTTAGACAAATAAGCATAATGACAATTGAGCCTATAGATGGCATTTAAATGTTCAGAAATATGACATGCAAAATTTCTATATATAATGATAATATAGTAATTTAAAATATGTGAATGTGTAAAATATTTCAATATCATTATATTATTCATTCTATATGAGATTTAGGAAATACAACATAAATATATCTTGTCTTTTTAAATTATTATTATTATTATTTTAGACAGTTCCAGGCTCTTGTGCAGTTGCATGATCTCAGCTCACTACAACATCCACCTGGAAGGCTCAAGGGGTCCTCCCACCTCAGCCTCCAGAGTAGCTGGGACTACAGGTCCATGCCACCACACCTGGCTAAATTTTTGTATTTTTAGTAGAGACGAGGTTTTGCCATGTTGCCCAGGCTGATCTTGAACTCCTGGCCTCAGCCTCCCAGAGTGTTTTTTTTTTTTTTTTTTTGCATTATGAGATATATATGTCTACAAAAGATATTTCATTTACAAGACTTTTAAAAAAACTTGTCTAAACACCTTTTGTGAAAGAGACATATTTTATATAACATGATTATTGAAATTTAAATCACCCAAACAAACACTGAAACACACCATTTGATCATGGATGTAGATCCAGCTATAAGGCATGGATTCTTATTGTGACTCTACCAATCTTTATCGTAAACATACTAAAATTCATATCAGGTTAGAGAGTTTTTATGGTTCTACCATATCTGATGTTCCATTACGTTAGAAATGATGTAGAGCAGCAAATCTAAGACACATAAATAATGACCTGTTCTAGGAAGAAAAAATAACAAAAACAAGTAACATTTGAAGACAGTTGTTTTACTATTATCCAAAGAAACCCTTAAAAAATCTTGTGCAGAATGCTGTTCCATTACCCCACTCATTTATTTAATCATATAAATAATGCAATCCATTGGAGTAAAATACCAACGTGTCAAAGTATTTGTTTATTGAAGGGTTAGGTAAGATATACGGTAATTTATTTTGACAAGATACTTTTCTAATTTTAGGTAAATATTTAAATATTATTGAGAATATTTCAGGGACTCCAGGCAACATTTTCACATACAGAGAAAAACTGATTCTGAATATGTACAGTGTGTAAAAATCAAATACTTGCTGCTTTAAAAATAATTTTGGGGGGGCTTGTTTTTTTATAATATAGAGCTTTGTTATAAAAGTGAAGTGAGGAATAATATTGGAGTTATTTAAAGATTCAGCAAGAAATGAGCCACTTTTTGTAGTACATTTGTGAAGCTCAGGTAAAATTTAGACTTTGTTTGTGATACTTAGATTTAGTCCTAATAAAACATCCTATTATTTATCAGTATTTTAAAGAATATTTTTAAAGTGGCAATGTATCCTAGAAGTTTACATTGCTACTCTTTTCTTCTCATATTATGTACAACTAGGGTGACTTCTATTTTCCAGACAATTCTTTTCCTGAGTTTCATTGATATATGCAACTCTCTAATCAACATTTTTAGCCTTCCCTAAAATTTGTTTAACTGAAACTATAACTTTCTCCTTTCCCAAACTGCTAATATTTCAGTATTCGATTACTCAGGAAACACACAATTTGGATGATCATGAAAGTATCACAATTTGCATGATCATGAAAGTCAATGACCTAGAAAATTGATCATAATTCTCTCTTCCCAAATCCTGTGTGTGACCATCACTTCCTAATCTACATCCACTGAAGCAAGGGCATCTTGTCAGACTTTGGCATTCCCACACATGATGGCATTAATTTTAAGGATTAGATGTTAGAATAATGTCCCAGTCTTTTAGAATTAAGTATTTATCTCCTTCACTACACTGTTAATATTTTTTATATATTTATACAATATAACTATTCCACTTCTTGCTTTAGCTACTCACTTTTACTTATAGGAGAAAAAAAATATTCAATCACCTAAATAATGATGAAGGAGGCATCAAGTTCTGCCCCTAGCATCATCCCTTACTGAAATTCTCATCAGACATCACCCTCTAACTATATGAAAATACTTGCAGTTCTGAAAGTTTGTTTTGCTAAGAATGGTCTTTTTGTTTGAAATTCTCCCACCACTACAACCAACCCCTTACCCTCACCATTACCACAGTCGCTACATTACCTTATCTCTACGAGGAAAGCCTACTTACTCCTTGTTCAAGAGTAAAGTCATATAACCTCTGTGAGTATTTTCCTGGATTCCAGAAATGTAATTTACTACTCTTTCCTTAATATACAATTGTACCCTCTGTTTACTTCTACAGTGACTCCAGAATCTTAGTATTGTATTTACAGTTTATGTGTCAGTTCACCCTAAGAGTCTGAAAGCTCACTGGGGTTTGTATCATGCCTAATTTATTTTGATATTCATATTATCAAACACTTGGCCTTCCAAAAGTCATCACTGAATGAATAAGTGAATTACAAAACAACAATAAAAATGAAATCTATAGAGTGCTTGACCGTAAGCAAAGATCTTTCACATTGCATCCTGTTGTGGTTTGAATGTGTCCTGTGCAAAATTCAGATGTTGTCAGTGTGATAGCATTAATTGGGAAGGTATTTAAGAGATGATGGCCATGAAGCTCCTCCCTTGTGAAAGAGTTTAAGGCCCACATTGAAGAGACTTCATGCAACATTCAACTGGCTTCCCCTTCCAATTTCCACCATATGAGGATACAGCGTTCCATGCCTCTGGAAGATACAGCCCTCATCAGACAACGGAACCCACTTCCCGACCACCAGAACTGTGAAAAAATATACTTCTATTTTTTATACTTTCCCCACCTGTGATATTCTACTGTAACAGCACGAACAGACTAAGATGCATCTTAAGAAATAAATTTAACAAATACATAAAACATAAAATGTAAAAAAATCAAGATTTCAAAACTCTAAAATATTATTTTCCTAGTTACATTTGAGTAAAGAAGTGGAATAGGAAGCCAAGCCTAATACAGAAACAGTTTTATTTCAGTTTTTCAAACAAAAAGTATTATGAAAATATTCTCATGATTTGAAAAATCTAGGAGAGATCCAAGATGGCCGATTAACAACAGCTCAAGATTGTAGCTCCCAGTGAAAGCACAGAGAGCGAGTGGACGCCGCAATTTCAGACGAATTTCTGTGGCCCACAAACTGCAAAATTCCCAGCGGAGGAGCCACACGTGTCGCCACCGCAACTCTTTTGGCCAGCGCAGCTGTTTTGCCTGCGCCCCGGCGTGGCACAGCGCTTCTCAGTGAGGAGTATACGCGACTGGGTGCCCTTTGAGTCGGGCTCTGCTGGTCCCACCCCCGCAAGGAGAGGAGCAATTGGAAGCCCTGAGGACTGAGAGTTTCACAGTAAGCACAGCTGAACCCGGGAAAGCCAAGCTCTGTGGGGAAGGGGCGTCCGCCAAAGGAAAACTAAGAAACAGAAAAA